>UESW01004480.1:643926-707473 GCA_900491605.1 Calamus simplicifolius
TTGATATCTTGCACACATGCAAACACTAAATAAAATATCTGGCCTACTAGCAGTTAAATATAATAATGATCCAATCATGCCTCTATATAATTTTAAATCAACAGACTTTTCAGAATTATAGGATTCAAGTCTACATGATGAGCTCATAGGGGTACCGATACTCTTGGATGTCTCCATGCCAAACTTCTTGATCATTTCTTTGGTATATTTGGATTGGCTTATGAAGATCCCATCTTTGCTTTGTTTAATTTGTAGTCCGAGGAAGTAGTCAGCTCACCCATCATACTCATCTCGAACTCTCCCTGCATAAGCTTAGCAAAGTCCTTGCACAAAGAATCATTAGTGGCACCAAATATGATATCATCAACATAGATTTGAATAATAATATATCTTTATTTTGCCTTTTAATAAATAAAGTTGTATCCACAGTTCCTCGAATAAAATCATTACTAATCAAGAATTTGCTTAATCTTTCATACCATGCCCGGGGCGCTTGTTTCAAACCATACAAAGCTTTGTTCAATTTGAAAACGTGGTTTGGAAACAGTGATTTTCAAAGCCGGGTGGTTGTTCCACAAAAACTTGTTCAGCAATGTATCCATTTAAGAAAGCGCTTTTAACATCCATTTGATACAATTTAAAATTCATAAAGCAAGCATAAGCAAGAAGTAATCTAATAGCTTCTAATCTAGCAACAGGGGCATAAGTTTCATCAAAATCAATTCCCTCTTCTTGATTATAACCCTTAGCTACTAATCTTGCCTTATTTCTAATTATATTACCATGTTCATCTAATTTGTTTCTATAAACCCATTTAGTTCCAATAATTTGATGATCATGAGGTCTTTCAATAAGAGTCCAAACATTATTTCTTTCAAATTGGTTAAGTTCCTCATGCATGGCATTAATCCAATCAACATCATTTTTAGCATCATCATAACATTTAGGTTCAATTTTAGATACAAATGCTAAGTTATTACAAGCATCTCTAAATGATGATCTAGTTCTAACTCCTTGAGAAGGATCACCAATAATTTGATCTTTAGGGTGACTAAGAACATACCTCCAACCTCTTTCTAATTCATCATTACCTTGTGAGGCTTCAGGTAGGTCAGCGTTCCTTCTTCATTTACCTCTTGTGTATCTGAGTTCTTATCCTTTAGTGTGATGTCCTTGAATTGATCTTCAATGTCATCTGCATCATTTATACCTTTTCCCTTCCTTGATGGAAGATCATTAGATTCATCAAAGATAACATGAATTGATTCTTCAACTACTAAAGTCTTTTTGTTGAATATTCTAAAAGCTCTACTATGTAAAGAATATCCGAGAAAAATTCCTTCATCAGACTTAGCATCAAATTTATCAAGGTTTGATTTTTCATTATTTAATACAAAACATCGGCATCCAAAAACATGAAAGTAACTTATATTAGGTTTTCTTCCTTTCCAAAGTTCATATGGAGTCTTTTTCAAAACAGGTCTGATTAATGCACGATTTAAAACATAACATGCAGTGTTAATAGCTTCTGCCCAAAAATATTTAGGAAGATTGCTTTCACACAACATGGTACGCGCCATTTCCTCTAATGTTCTATTCTTTCTTTCAACTACTCCATTTTGTTGTGGTGTTCTTGGTGCAGAAAAATTATGTTCAATTCCATTTTCATTACAAAATTCTTCAAAAGATTTATTTTCAAATTCTTTTCCATGATCACTTCGTATTGACAAAACAGAAGAATTCTTTTCGTTTGTAATTCTTTTAAATAATTTTTGAAATGCTGGAAATGCTTCATCTTTACTAGCTAGAAATAAAACCCATGTAAAGCGAGAGAAATCATCAATAATAACGAAACCGTATCTTTTACCTCCTAGACTAGTGGTTCTTGTAGGACCGAATAAATCCATATGCAAGAGCTCCAAAGGTCTAGTGGTTGAAACAAAATTCTTTGATTTAAAAGAAACTCGGGTTTGTTTTCCAAATTGACAAGCATTGCAAATCTTATCTTTTTCAAAAACAAGTTTTGGCAAACCATGTACTAAATCCTTTTTAATTAATTTAGATAGTAAATCCATGCTTGCATGAGCTAGCCTACGATGCCATAACCAACTATTATCAGTTTTATTATTTGTAGCAACTAGGCAATCAATATTTTGATCATGCAAATCATTTAAATTAACAATGTATACATTACCATGCCTTTGACCAACAAATCTCATGTTTTCATTAGCAGGATTTTAACAATGCATAAGATGATTCAAATGTAACATTAAATCCTTTGTCACATAATTGACTAATGCTAAGTAAATTTTTCAAATCTCATGATTTGTCAATTATGTTTTGTCAAAACATTAACTCCGTCATATTATCAATGAATTGACCCTTGCCACTTCTAGTCGAAGCTCTGGTGACAGTGCTTCTTCTGTCAATGATCAGACTCTTGTACCATATTTCTTCATCTGATGATGATAAATGATTGTACTTAACTTATATGCTTTGTAGTATTTGAATAAACTTGTTATGCTTGTTTATGTTATGCTCTATGACTTGAAATAGTGACATGTAATATCTATTGTCTTGTACTAATCTGCATGATTGTTTTAATTATGCAATGAATGTTAACATCTCCTTGATCTATTATGCTTAAAGTTATTGCAAGACTCTTCAAACTTCTTTTGATTAATGACAAAAAAGGGGAGAAGAATGTTGCTTGCATACATTAAGAAATGGAGTAAAATAGTAACTCCATATATTCAGGGGGAGAAAAGAAAAAGATTTCACTTATTTATTTTGACAGGGGGAGAAATTAATGTTTTCTGATTACTCCTGTTTAATTATTACACTTCCATATATACACTTGCTCTTTATATGCTTAAAGGTTTTGTCATCATCAAAAAGGGGGAGATTGTTGACCCCAGATTGATTTTGATGATTACAAAACAAATTAAGCAATTCTAAGATTGATACAGGGAAGTTCGGTCGCCTTGCAAGTAAGTATCTTCATGCAAAATTGATGGTAAGAAAGTACTTCATTTAATTTGCTTTGAATATGATTATTAGCCTGGGAGTTAACTGGTTAGCTAGCTTGTTATTCCATTTAGTTAACTGGCACGACTTTCAGCTAGCTGGGAAACTTTCACAGTGATTGGGCTGAACGATCTTGCATTTTAGCTAGTTGTTTAGCTAGCTTGTTAGCTAGCTGTAGTTTCTTCAGCTAACTAAAATGCTCGTCTCAGTAAGATGGCTGAACGTCCTCCTTTTTTAGCTAGTTGGTGAGTTAGTTTAGCTAGCTGGAGCCCTTTCAGGTGCCTGGCCGAACGTCCTTTTCTTTTAATTAACTGGTGAGCTAGCTTGTTAGCTAGCTGGAATTTCTTCAGCTAACTAATTCGCTCGTCATAGTGCATTGGCCGAACACCCTCCAATTTTAGCTAGCTGGTTGGATGTCTTGTTAGCTAACTGCAACTCCTTCTAGCTAGCTGACGTTCCTTTTAGTTAGCTGCTTAGCTAACTATTTCATCCTGGAGCTAACTGCTCAGCTAACTATTTTTGCTCAGTTAGCTGGTGAGCTAACTAAGCTGTTCGGACAACCTGTTGCTTTTGCTTCTAGTTAGCTCGTGAGCTAACTGGCCATTCTTTAGTTAGCTATTCAGCTAACTAACTGTTTTACTTTTCTCCTACAGCTGAGAGGGATTCAAATTTAGTTAGCTGGAGAGCTAACTATGGATGCATAAAACTTTTCCTCTGCCGTTGCTTTTCCCTAATAGTTAACTAAAGTGCTAACTGACCGTTGCTTAGTTAGCTGCCTAGTTAACTAAGTATTCAGCTTTTTACCCTACTGGCCGTTGCTTTTTATTGTGAGTTAGCTGGAGAGCTAACTAGTAACCTTCTAGCTGACTGAAGAGATACGTATGGACGTCTTATTTATTTTTGGTCTCTCTGGTTAGCTAACTGATTAGCTAGCTGAGGTCCATTGCTTTACTCTTGGACGATAGCATTCATATCCTCAGCTACTTGGATTTATTTTTCAGTCAACCGTCGCCTGAGCTTTTATGAGAGCTTTTTCTTCTTACTCTCTTTCTCTATTGCTATTTTAAGCTATAACTAACTTTTGATTTTTGAATTTTTACAGTGCTCATCCTTCCTCAAATGGAGATCTGCATTCAATGCTTAAGGGAAACATGTTTAACGGTTATATTTTCTTCCCGTTATTATTTTCATTTATTTCTTATGTATCTAACGGATATCTTCTTGTTAGATGGTTATAAATAGCTAGGATTAGAAGCACACCTAGACGATTTTTGAAAAAAAATTTCAAAGAGAGAAAAATCCAAGAAAAGAACCTTCATTGAATATTTGTTGAGTGGTTGCTGGGCATTCAAGTTCATTCCTTGCTCCGAAAGGTCGTCCAAATCGTTGAAGCTTTTCAAGCATTCAAGACTTCAGCTACTTCAACCTGGTTCATTTATTGCTGATTTTATTACTTCAAAGTTGTAAAGTATTTTTTGAATATTTGCTCATTGTAGGAGCTTCTCCTTTATACTCTGATTATCTTGTAAAAGGGTTAGTGAACCCTGGTTTGTTGTTGGCTTCCTTGTGCCATTGAAACAAGAGGACTAGCCTAGGTTTGGCTAGGGGTATTTAGCTTCCTTGTGCCGTAAAACAAGAGGACTAGCCTAGGTTTGGATAGGGGTTTTTGGCTGCCTTGTGCCGTATAAACAAGAGGGCTAGCCTGGTTCGGCTAGAGGTTGTAATCGTTGTGATACGATTAGTGGAATTCCCAAAGGTATTGGGGAGTGAATGTAGGTGCTGAGTTTGGCACCGAACCACTATAAACTTCTGTGTGTTTGTGTTGTTTGTTTTTCTGTTGTTATTATTCTGTACACCCACTTCACCGCTGCAAATCAAATTAGGGTTAAAAGCACATATATCTGTATAGCTATTAAATTGTTTTTAAATAACCCAGTTCACCCCCTCTTAGGTTACTATATCTGGGCAACAAATCATAAATATCTTCCTCTTAATCTCAAAATGATGATGAAGAATACTTTTACAAATGCTTCTACGCATTGAGCACCCTTTGGAACTAATCTTAGATGGTTTAATGCTTTCACTTGGTTCATCGTGTTGATTCCTTGTCAACCATAATTTTTGAGTTGAGAGTGGCTCTACTATCAAGATCGTCTACCTCATGTAGTTAAGTACTCATCCCTACTAGGATAATTACTCTCTAAAAATTTAGCATCCTTTGTTTCAAACTCTATCACACTTTTATTTACTTGTTCACATATTAAATACATACTGTTTGAAGGGTTCAGAACATCTTAAAAAAATAAAATATCTTTTCCCTCAAAACTAATTTTTAACTTATGAGACGAGTTGTGAATGTAAGTAATCAACTCCCGTAGTTGTAAATTGCTCAAATCAAGCTTTTTGCTTATCTATAATTCATATGGTGTGGAAATGATTGACTTTGAGAATACTCGATTAAGCACATAAGCTGTAGTCAACAAAACATCCTTTTGAATAAGATATTGGTAGGTTAGTATATACCATCATGGAGTTAATCATTTATAACAGAGTTTCTTTCCTTCTTTCTGCAACTCTATTTTGTTATGCAATTTTAGGAACCATCAGTTGCCTATCTTCATCATATATATATATATTTTAAATGCTCAAACAAATATTTATGCCTATAGTCTATTCTCAAAGTTTTTATTCTCTTATTTAATTGATTCTCAATGAGACTTATACATCATCTAAAGCAATCCAATACTTCTGACTTATGAAAGAATAGATAGACAACCAATATGCATGAAATCATTTATAAATATAATAAAATATATGCTTCATGTCTTGCCCTTATATTATTGGGCTACAATTATATGAGTGAAACAATTGACTTTAATTGAGTATCCATCATAGTGCATCTCTTTATATAGAGTCGTTTAGCCCTTCTCTAGCTAATCTATTTGCATTACCCCATGCAACCTAGTATAATATTTACATTAACGGTCTCATTACTACATGATGCAATTTCAAAAGATAACAATCATCATAATTAATTTGAAAATCATAATTAACATTAAGAATCATGAAACCATCCAAAATATAATTGACACTATAATAATCCGTTCCTAAATGTACACGAACACAATCACCATAGAAGTGAATTAGTTGAAAGCCATAACCTAGAAGGACTATAACAAAATTTAAATTTTGTTAAATTTCTAGTGCATATAAGATACCATGTTGGAGCAGAGTTTGACCACCATGCTACATTAAAATATCCTTGACTTCAACCTTAAAGTTGTTTCCTATATATCATCTTATTCTATGTCGTATCTGATAGTACTCCATAAATGATGCTTTATCTTTAGTTACATGGTAGATTGCTCTTGAGTCTACAATCCATACGTGATGCATCTTAATGAGTAATGTACAATTAAAAATATAAACACAATGATAAAGAGCAAAGTTGGGTTGTACGTACTTTCGTACTTTCTTCAACTTAGCAAATTGATGAATGAAATGGCACATCCTACTACAATTATGGCAAGCCATTCTTTCTTTGTCCTTCATTCTACTATACACCCCTCTTGCATCATGGATCTTAGCCTTCTTGAGCATTGATCTAGTCCTTTTTTTATTATTTCAAAGTACCTACTACCTTTGGCACTTAGTGGAATGCTCTTCGTGAACTAAATCATTTTATATATGCTTTTCTTGAGAATCGAGTTACACCGAGATGTTCATCTTCTAATACTAAATAATGCGCAATGTCATCAAAGTTTTAATATTTTCATTATGTGTCATATTGATCCTTATGTGCTCTCAAATATCAAGTGAGAACTAAATAACTGCTTGTATTTACTGTTCATGAATAAGGGTATGACTAGTTGACTTCAACTCCTTAATTATATTTGACATCTCCTTTATGTTCTACCTCATATAATGATCATGGTGCTTTCTATAATTGTCAAATTCGATCATTAGCCTCTTCACCTTAGTGGTTGAGGTTCCCTCATATATCTCTTTTAAGGCTCCACATCTTCTAAGTAAATTGGATACTTCTTACACTCGCAAAGGAGATCATTTTGCATACTACTCAGCAATATAATACAAATTATGCTACTTGTTCTTTTGCAAGTCTCATAGGCTTCAAGATCTCTTCTATGTTAAGTAGAAGTTGCTTTGGGTTTTATAATATCTTTGGTTCCACAAAGATGCACTGAACTTTACGGTGCCAAATATTATAATTATTATTATACAATTTTTCACCCTTATTAAGTTCAACTACCATGTTTTTAGATGTAGATGATGTGGAAATTAATCTATTAGAGAGTCCTAAAATTGAAGAGTCAATAATAGCACAACATACTTATTTTGTAGCAAAATTAAACCAAATTAATAGCAACTTGACGTAAGACACGGATCAAAGAGTCCAGCCTAATTGAGAATTACCACTTGATTAGAGATGCCAAAAAAAAAAATTGTAGATAAGCAAGTTGCAACTTTATTAAATCTAACATGTGAACATCTCATATGTACAAAATAAAAAGCAAAGACCTCCTCCGCACACCATAGTTCAAGAATCCATCTCAATTGAGTTTCAATCGCGATGGAAATGACAGAGAAAGAAAAAGAGGTCAATGTTTTCTCTTTGATAATCTCTATCTCATGCTCTCACTTTCATTCTCGAATATATTATCAAAACAAAGGAAGAAAAAAAAAAGTTATACAAGCACGTATCAGACATGCGGATTGGTCATGCACTCATATCACCATGCATATCGAGGTTCAATGGGTCTTGGCATGCATTTCACATACGGTGGCACAGGCGCACGGCCAATTCGCATGCCCGATGCGCACATGCTGCACCGGAGAGTGGTACAGTAAGACTTTTCCAACTCAATAGCTCTTTATGGATCTAAACCAATGGGTTTAGGTCAAGATTGGGCTAACCTAGACCCAACGTAGCACATGAATTGGCATGCATATTTCTTGCATTTTTGTTTTTTTTTTTTTTTTGAAAAGAGTCTCGCTACATCGCCCTCCGGTGCAGCAGGCATGCGAATTGGCCGCCTACGCATGCCGCCTCACATGTGGTGTACGATAAGACCCATTGGGCCTTAGCATATGCGGTAGCATGTGTGCATGGCTAATTTACACGTTCGATGCACGCTTGCTACGGTGCAGTAAGATTTTTTTTTTTTTTGAAAGAAATCAGCATAGAAAGCCTCATCTCCCAATCCAACTTTTAACTGGGCCCGTGGCCTTTGGACCCAACTCTAGCCTCGTCCCTTTCACAAAGGCAGCATGCTGAACGGCTAGAATCAGGTTTGTCGTCAGGCATCGGTCGAGCTTTTTCATATGGATAGATAAAAAAGATTCGGTTTCGATAAGAGAACAGCTAGCAAACATTCAAGTCCTAACGATAAGGACTTCGATATGTAACTTTTGGTCGTGTCCGTTCGTTGGTTCTAAGACAATTATTCTGCTATTAGGATTATGCTTCTGATGTTTTGCACCGCTTGGAATATGGACATCTTCTGGTTCTATCGCCATTATTTATGGAAGCAATGCATATAGTCTCCTTGCACGAGAATATTGTCCTTTGTAGCTTTCACCAAATGCCATCCGGATTCCATTAAGATCAGAGTCTCATGCGTGCAAATGCCATTGTTTTTAAGATTAAACTCATGGCTTGGCTCATGATTGTAAAACGGCCAGCCACTTAAAGACTGCCATGGCACAGTTTCTTTATAAAGAGAGGTCGCAGTTATAGAGTTTTATACAGGCGTGATATATATGCGAGAGATCATATCTTAAATCCATAATAATGAGTGAGACTATGGATGAAGAAGATGTTCCTCGAGATTTTGTAGAACAAATGCAAACCTT
This sequence comes from Calamus simplicifolius, assembly GCA_900491605.1. NCBI lineage: Eukaryota > Viridiplantae > Streptophyta > Magnoliopsida > Arecales > Arecaceae > Calamus > Calamus simplicifolius. The sequence continues at coordinate 652,828 of UESW01004480.1, forward strand.
TTAAAATTTTGTTAAATGGTTATGCCGATCATAATGTAGCTCTTCTTAAGTTTAAGTTATAGTTGTTTTGATTTTAGCCTATAACTATTCTCAGTTTTGGAAAGATCGAGTTAGTTCTAAAAGTTATATTGTGATCATATTATCAAATTATTATTAGTTTGGTTATATCTAGCTACTTTTGACATGTTGTTGTCTTGCATGCTTGTAAAGTATAGTAACAAGTGTACAAGATGGGTTATTGAGGTTAGGCATATGACTATTAATGTAATGGCATCGGATCCTCAATTTTATCCTTTAGGAATAACACCAAGATGAGTGGAGATGATCGTAGATATATTTGATAACTAAAGAAAAAATGTTCTTGTATATATAACTTATATGATTTTCTATTGTTTCTTTTTAAGCAATTTAGAAATTTTATAATCTATTGGTACTATTGTTTAGGACCATTGGTTACGATCGATGACATGTTTTTCTAGCACCCATTCGATTGAAAGAATTCCTATGCTGCTAGTATTCACCAGCCAGAGGTCCTAAGTGACTTGGCAATACCAATCTGGATGACCCTTTGAAAATATCCAAGGTAATAATTGATCCAAGAGCAACAATTTTAGATGTAACAAAATTGCAATTATAATAAAATCAATAACCACAGCAAACTCAATAGCTACAATTGTGGTAGAGGAGATGAAGTAGTTGCACTAAGTTTAAAGGAGTGGCTACACTACCATTTACAGAGACTAAAACTGTTCTTTTTGAGACTAAAAAGGATAATGGAAATGGAGAAAATCTTTGATAATCAAAAGTGCTCAAAGAAGAAGAAAATCATCTATGCCTCATAATCTCTTAGTTTGATCTTTTATAACTAATGAAAAGTTTTAAAAATTGTTGTAAAATAGTTATGTTGATAAAATGATAATTTTGTTGACATTAAGTTGTAGTCATTGCAAAATTAGCAATGTTGTCAATTTAAATTTTAGAAAACTCTAGTTAACTTTATTATTATATTATTATTGGTTTAGTTATGTCGTTTATTTGATAGTTTTTTGCCTTGCAAGCTCACCCAATCTTATATATATATATATATATAGCGGGCTGCCTCATTCCTTGGGTTGTGCTTTGAGTCTGAGGCATAACGTACAATTCACAACCCTTATGAGATGAGTCTGGTATGAAAATTAATCTTTCAAATAGGTTATGATTGAGTTCTATATACCTTTGAGTTCCAAAAATAATTTTCAATTATTTGTTGTGAAGTAAATTTTATAGGTAATGAAAAAAAAAATAATTCTGAATAATTAGAAGAAGGATATTAATGTAAAAGAAAATGATTATGAGAATATATATATACGCATGCAAGTAGCAAATTTATGAGGATTTAAAATAAATTCAAATATTATAAAAATATACATTAAAAAAAAAATCAAAATTAAGTGCTACTTGGCAAAGGCATAGAAACATCTCTCTGGCTTTTATTTATTCGTAGAAGAAACCCAGAACAAGAAAGGTTACGAAGAGCGAATCAAGAAATATGAGGCATGCCGCCGAGCTGCAACGGCTCTAAATCAAATATTTATGCTCGTTCCATCTTGTTAAAAAGAAATTAAAGCTCTTAATTATTTCTCACACCATTCCTACGGGCAGAGCGTACTACGTACGTACTTCAAGATGGCATTTCTTGTATAATATTACTTTACTACTGGAGAACACTGCTTCAACGTATTGAAAAACGTTTCCAATCCATACTGCTGCCAAGGTATTAGGGATTTGATTTCCATCCACTGGGGTCTCTACTTCTTCAAACTGGTGGAGAATTTGCTCGGGATGCCGGCCGGTCACAGCACCGTCGTGGTGGTGGGGCCGTCGTAGTTCCGCTTGGCCCGGACGGTGCAACTCCCGGAATATGATGTACGTTCTCCAGTGGCGGAGGTGGAGGTGCCGACCTTCTTTTGCTCTCATAAGTTTGACCCAACGTCCGAGCAGTAACAATATCTGCAACCATAGTGAACTAATTAGAAGGAAAAGATGAATATATATATATATAGATAGATAGATAAAGCCTTTTATTGAAAGAAAATGAGAAAGGTTCATGCTCAGGGGCCAAGGCTAGTTCTACTAATTAGCCGTGCATCTACTACCTCCTCTCGCGACTTCTGGCTGCAGTGCAAAGAGCAGGGCTGCTAAAATCTCCAACGCTACCAAGAAACTAATTATGAAGGAACGAGAAAGCTTCATCTTCTTAATTACTGAGCTTTGTACCTGCAATTGCTTCGCTTGCTGTTATATTACAGGGGCAGGAGGCTTTATACCTCAAATTAATTGAGTGCCAGTCAAGCAAATGATCGAAGGTCCAATTGAGTAATTGGATTTATTTGCTTCGATTCAACGTTTGAATTTTTCAAGAAAGTATTGCATCGATCTTATACCGCACCAATTTCGGACATTGACTTGGAAATTTATGCCATTTTACCTGACAGTTCTGTTTTTCCACGAAACTGCGGGGTCTGCCCATGAGTTGACGTGTGTGATGAAATATTATCTTTTTTATGGCTAATTTGCCTTTAATACCTGATCACATATATATTTTGAGGTGACCTGTAAAAAAATAGATGAAGCTTCTCACTGGTTCTGATTTTTATACCGTGGCTGCTGAGGATTTTTGCTGTTTTGGTAGTGAACCGTCGTATATTTTTATTTCTTAGGATTTTTTTTCTAGTATTTGTAAAAATTAATTTTGATGAAAATGTATAGAAAAGATTTGCTGGGTCAGCTTTTTATTATTCGTGGGACCGATGAAGCATTGCTGTCGGAGGGAGGTTTGGTTCCTTAGATTCTTCTGTCCCTATGGCTGAGCTTTATATAGCGTGAGTTAGTATTTTCCATGCTGTTCGGAGGCTTCATGCTCACAGCCTATTTATTGAGAAGAATTCTCTATCTGTTATCCGGTGGCTCTGGACAAGATACTGCAACCATGTTCCCACCAATCCTACATTCGGATTGCTCTGCGGAGTTCTCACAGAGTCCATATCTGGCATATCTATCGAAAACTAATTTTGCGGCAGACTGATGGCGGCTGCTGTGATCCATCATGTGAATTTTGGATATGGAATCAGGATGACCCCTTTCCTCTTGCTCTCAAGTAAATTATGTACTCTGATATTTCTAAGCTAACTCGTACGAAAATAAATAAATAAATAAATAATATAGATGAAGCTTTGCACAGAAATGGATGCAAAAATTTTGCAAAATGGGAATGTGATAGTTAATGTGGCCTACGTACGATGACTAAAATCTAAAATGCTAACTATAGTTGTGCTAACATAAAATAGCTGAGAAAATACTGGTTGTCGGTAGAGATGCATTTTTTTTATAGAGTTTTTGTAATATTGTTGATGGATGATCCATATGTTGGAAAAGTGGCTTTTTGGCTGCTCTTGACTAGTGGTGGAGGGGGCGAGTTGACACTATGGTTTGACTAGTTTTCTACGGAAATGGTGGTGGAGTCCGTTCAGTTTCCACATATCCCTATCAAGGTCTACGTCTTTATTACTTGTATTTATATGCTTATAATTATTCACATTACCATATAAATTATTATTTATGTCATCAATATTTTGCCAATTTGAAGGGTTCTGCATAGACCATAGATAATGAAGCTGAACACATGGTTTTAGATATGGATAGATTTATGTGCCCTTGAGCCTATTCAAAAAATAAAAATGGTGGTCCCAAAATGATCTATCATGCTAATTTGAAGTGATGTGAACCCAAGGGCAGCGTCCAAGCCTACTTCACATCAGAGAGTGATTGGGCCTTGGCTTTGAACTCTAGGCTCAATTACATCCACCATCACCCAAACCTTATCTATCTGGTCAAAACTTTCGGCATTCTTCGGTTGTTGAACACTGAACTTTACTTTAGATGGTACAATCCCTAGCTATTATGGATCAAGGATTGATTCCAATGGACATTAGCCCTTACTTCAACTTTGAAATATTATTAAGCCGTAGTTTTGTAGGTGGTGGCTTGGCCTATCTGGAACCTAGTCTTCGAGTGGATGGGGTGGATCAAATATAAAACAAAGAATAAAACTTAGGTGTAGTACTTTGTGTAAGAATATTGCAGTTTTATCTATCTCTCTCTTAATTTTTTCTCAAGCCATCTTAACTTCTACCCAGCAATTGAAAAAAAGCAAGAGAGAGATAAACGCAAAACTACAGCATAGGCACATAAATCATTACACCTAGTTCTATCCTAAAATAAATGGTGAAAAGTAGTCCTTCGTAGTCTATAACTGTTTTAAAAAAGAAAAATTATTTTGCTGTGTTAATAGTTACACTTTATCCAGGCCGATGACCAAGAGTCTTAGGGTAGTTTGGATCAATTTTTAGAATGACCCAACAACGAACTAAGCCAGGTATAGATTGAAACAGAGCTTTGGTCGAAAGAAATTCAAGAACTAGTAAATATTAAGGTAATCCCTAACCAAGCTTTAGAGTCATTAGCCTAAACAAGTTATATTTGAATCTGACAAAAGGATGTTACCAAGAAATTGAAAGCTAGTAGAAAGCTACAAGAAAAATGACTTTTGCCTACGATTTTCGTACCTACGATTTTAAAATCGTAGGCAAAAGATATATTTCCCTACGATTTTTTAAAAATCGTAGGCAAAGATTCCATAGTCATAAAGTTAGAATCTTTCCCTACGATTTTCAAAAAATCGTAGGGAAAGGCTTCGGATCTTTCCCTACAATTTTTAGAAAATCGTAGGGAAAAGATTTTCCCTACGATTTTCAAAAATTCGTAGGGAAAGATTTAGAACCTTTCCCTACGATTTTTTAAAAATCGTAGGGAAAAGCTATACCAAAAATTTGGAGGCAAAATCTCCCTCCAAAATTTTTCTGAAAAGATCTTTCCCTACGATTTTCAAAAAATCGTAGGGAAAGGTTCTCAATCTTTCCCTACGAATTTTTGAAAATCGTAGGGAAAAGCTATACCAAAATTTGGAGGCAAAATCTCCCTCCAAAATTTTTCTAAAAAAATATTTCCCTATGATTTTCAAAAAAATCGTAGGGAAAGATCCAGAGCCTTTACCTACGATTTTTTGAAAATCGTAGGGAAAGACTTTTTATTTTTTTAAAAAGTCTTTCCCTACAATTTTAACAAAAATCGTAGGTAAAGGTCCAGAGTCTTTCCCTACGATTTTCACAAAAATCGTAGGAAAAGGGTCTAGAGCCTTTCATGGAAAGGATGTAGACTTTTACCTACAATATTCACGAAGATCGTAGGGAAAGATAGGCAACCTTTCCCTACGAATTTAATAAAAATCGTAGGAAAAACCCTTTTTCATAAATCTAACCATTTCCCTGCGATTTTCACGAAAATCGTAGGGAAAGGATGTATACCTTTCCCAAAATTAAATTTTATATTTACTATATTTATATTAATTATATATTTATATGATATTATTAATAATTATAAATATTAATATTACTATTTATTTCTTATACTGTATTTATAATTATATTATTATTTATTATACTGTTAACATGTTATATATATAATATTCTTAGTAATAATTACTATAGTTTCTTTAATACTATATTATTATTTACATATATTATATAGTAAATATGTATTTATATAATACATAAAAATAAAATATATTATATAATATTTTTATATAATAAAATAATTACTTATTATAATATTGTAGTATACTATGATTTATTATGTATTATCATATTGTTAATAAAATTATTAATCTTATATTGTAATACATAATGTATATAGAACATGTTATAAAGTTATTATACTAATATAGAATATATTATATTATTATCAATATTATTATGCAATATAATATTAAATAAAAATATTATTATGTATATCTTTTTTTAGTTATCCTTTTAAAAGACTTTTTCTTGATCATCAAATTTTTGGAGACAAAATTACCCGCCAATATTTTTCTAAAAAAGTCTTTCCCTACGATTTTCATGAAAATCGTAGAGAATCATATCTTTCCTTTACATAATAAAAATATTATTATGTATATATCTTTTTTAGTTATCCTTTTAAAAGACTTTTTCTTGATAATCAAATTTTTGGAGACAAAATTACCCGCCAATATTTTTCTGAAAAAGTCTTTCCTTACGATTTTCATGAAAATCATAGAGAATCATATCTTTCCTCGGTAAAGAAAATACCGAGGTATCGGATTGATCGCAATGGTCCGATCGATCATCGTCGATCGGGATCATGGCTTGGATCGATCGCAACCGTTGGATCATCGCCGATCGGATGGATCGCAACTATCGGTTCGATCATCCCGATCGGGATCATGGCTTGGATCGATCGCAACCGTCGGATCATCGCCGATCAGATGGATCACAACTATCGGATCGATCATCCCCGATCGGGATCATGGCTTGGATCGATCGCAACCATCGGATCGTCTCCGATCGGATTGATCGCAATGGTCCGATCGATCATCGTCGATCGGGATCATGGCTTGGATCGATCGCAACCATCGGATCATCGCCGATCGGATGGATCGCAACTATCGTATCGATGATCTACGATCGGGATCATGGCTTGGATCGATCGCAACCATCGGATATCATCGACAATCGGATGGATTGCAACCGTCGGATCGATCATCGCTGATCAGGATCATGGCTTGGATCGATCGCAACCGTCAGATCATCGCCGATCAGATTGATCACAACGGTCTGATCGATCATCACTGATCGAGATCATGGCTTGGATCGATCGCAACCGTTGGATCGTCTTCGATCGGATTGATCGCAATGATTGGATCGATAATCGCCGATCGGGATCATGGCTTGGATCGATCGCAACAGTCGGATCATCTTCGATCGGATGGATCGCAACCATCGGATCGATCATCGCTGATCGGGATCGTGGCTTGGATTGATCGCAACCGTCGGATCATCGCCGATCGGATGGATCGCAACCGTCGGATCGATCATCGCTGATCGGGATCATGGCTTGAATCGATCGCAACCATCGGATCATCTCCGATCAGATTGATCGCAACTATCCGATCGATCATCGCCGATCGAGATCATGGTTTGGATCGATCGCAACCGTTGAATCGTCTCTGATCGAATGGATTGCAACTGTTGGATTGATCATCGCCGATCGGGATCATGGCTTGGATCGATCGCAACCGTCGGATCGTCTCCGATCGGATTGATCGCAACAGTCCGATCGATCATCGTCGATCGGGATCATGGCTTGGATCGATCGCAACCGTCGGATCATCGCCGATCGGATGGATCACAACCGTCGGATCGTTCATCGCCGATCTGGATCATGGCATGGATCGATTGCAACCATCGGATCGTCTCCGATCGGATGGATCGCAATCGTCGGATCGATCATCGCTGATCGAGATTATGGCTTGGATCGATCGCAACCGTTGGATCGTCTTCGATCGGATTGATCGCAATGATTGGATCGATAATCGCCGATCGGGATCATGGCTTGGATCGATCGCAACAGTCGGATCATCTTCGATCGGATGGATCGCAACCATCGGATCGATCATCGCTGATCGGGATCGTGGCTTGGATTGATCGCAACCGTCGGATCATCGCCGATCGGATGGATCGCAACCGTCGGATCGATCATCGCTGATCGGGATCATGGCTTGAATCGATCGCAACCATCGGATCATCTCCGATCAGATTGATCGCAACTATCCGATCGATCATCGCCGATCGAGATCATGGTTTGGATCGATCGCAACCGTTGAATCGTCTCTGATCGAATGGATTGCAACTGTTGGATTGATCATCGCCGATCGGGATCATGGCTTGGATCGATCGCAACCGTCGGATCGTCTCCGATCGGATTGATCGCAACAGTCCGATCGATCATCGTCGATCGGGATCATGGCTTGGATCGATCGCAACCGTCGGATCATCGCCGATCGGATGGATCACAACCGTCGGATCGTTCATCGCCGATCTGGATCATGGCATGGATCGATTGCAACCATCGGATCGTCTCCGATCGGATGGATCGCAATCGTCGGATCGATCATCGCTGATCGAGATTATGGCTTGGATCGATCGCAACCGTTGGATCGTCTTCGATCGGATTGATCGCAATGATTGGATCGATAATCGCCGATCGGGATCATGGCTTGGATCGATTGCAACAGTCGGATCATCTTCGATCGGATGGATCGCAACCATCGGATCGATCATCGCTGATCGGGATCGTGGCTTGGATTGATCGCAACCGTCGGATCATCGCCGATCGGATGGATCGCAACCGTCGGATCGATCATCGCTGATCGGGATCATGGCTTGAATCGATCGCAACCATCGGATCATCTCCGATCAGATTGATCGCAACTATCCGATCGATCATCGCCGATCGAGATCATGGTTTGGATCGATCGCAACCGTTGAATCGTCTCTGATCGAATGGATTGCAACTGTTGGATTGATCATCGCCGATCGGGATCATGGCTTGGATCGATCGCAACCGTCGGATCGTCTCCGATCGGATTGATCGCAACGGTCCGATCGATCATCGTCGATCGGGATCATGGCTTGGATCGATCGCAACCGTCGGATCATCGTCGATCGGATGGATCGCAACTATCGGATCGATCATCCCCGATCGGGATCATGGCTTGGATTGATCACAACCGTTGGATCGTCTCCGATCAGATTGATTGCAACCGTCGGATCGATCATCGCCGATCGGAATCATGGCATGGATCGATCGCAACCGTCGGATCATCTCCGATCGGATCGATTGCAATCGTCGGATCCATCATCGCTGATCGGGATCATGACTTTGATCAGCTGGCTGGTGCCTAGGCACACGCACGCCTAGGCACCAGCCGTGCCATGGCACGACCCATAAAACGGCCCAGAAGGGCCGTACCAAGCACGGCCCGTGGCCCATTGGCATGGCCCACAAAACGGCCCAGAACGGCCATTTGGCATGGCCCAGAAGGGCCGTGCCTGGCACGGCCCGTGGCCAATTTCTTGATGGGTCACGGGCCGTGCCGAATTTGAATTTTTTTACCGGGCCGTGCCTGGCACGGCCCATTTGTTAATGTGTCGTGCCAGGCATGGCACGACAATTTTTCTGGCACGATGGGGCCATGACAGGCACAGCCCCGCGCCCATGCCTATTGATCATCATCATTATTTTTATTTTTTACAATTTTTGTTATATATTTGGTAACTATTTTTATTTTTTATTTTTATTTCTTTTTATACAATAAGAAATGCTTAAATTTTTTTTTTATAAAATTATTTTTATTATGAAGATAAAATTACATGCAAATATTTTTTCTAAAGAAAAGTCTCTAGACCTTTCCCTAAATTTTTTTTTTTTTTTGGAGGCAAAAGCATCCTCCAAAATTTTTTTTTTTTTTCATAATAACCCTTTTCCTATGGTTTTCGCGATGCGGCAAAGGATTAGCAAAAAAAAAAAAAAAAAAACCCTTTTAAGCCTTAACACCACCCGACTTCTGCCTGTGCCCTAACTCCATCTCTTCCATCCAGCCCCTCCACTCCTCCACCGACCCCGCCGCCCTCCCACCGGATGCCCACAACGATGACGACCAGTACCTCTGCGACCTCTCCGCCCTCCTCCTCTTCCTCCTCTCCCTCTTGTCCATCGCCTCGGCTATCGGCTGGCAGAGGCGAGCTGGGACACGGCATGGAGTCCATCGCAGCCTCCGCAGCCATGCCTGCCTCCCCCTCGCCCCTCTCCCTCTTCTCCCCCGGTCGCCCCCTCTCCAAACGCCCTTCCCTCCTCGCCGTCGCCTCCAAGCGTACGATCTCTCCCCCATCTCTTCTTCTCCTCTTCCTGCTTTCAATCGATCCAAACCCTAATTTTCTCTTCTCTTCTCCGTCCAGATAAAGAAGACGAAGCCGATCTCCACTCCGACTCCGAGAGCACCAATCTCGTCCCCTTCCTCCGCAACAGCGCTTCGATTTCACCTCTCTCCAAGGTAATCATCCCATCCCTCCTCCCTGTCTCTTTTGATTCCGATTTGATCTGATTCCTGGGCTGATTGATTCGGGGTTTTTGGTAGGATGCGGCGATGGGTCTCGTTCTGAACGCCGCGGCTGGGAGAGGCTGGACCACCGGATCGGGAATGGAGGGCCCCCCGATTCCCGCCGACTCTGACTCCACCAATCCTTATTCTAGATGAGAGTGAGGATATACAAGAGAATTTGTTGAGTACTGTACTCTCTGCTTTGGGCCGGAAAAGAAATGTGAGTGCCCTTTCTGTTGTTCTCCTTGTTCTTCTTCTCATATTTTCTTCATCTGTCTATTCTTTCATGACTTTATCCTTGGAATGTCATGTATATGTTTGGAGTTGTGTTCCTGCACAGGTTAGGACCTATTTCTTCGGTACTTTCTTTTTAAATAGTTGATTTTGTGAAATTTGTGGCACTAGGATTATTCTATGGCAGCACGGAGGCTCGCGATGAATGTTATAGAACATTGTGCAGGAAAACTTGAGCCTTTGATAATGCAGTTTCTCGTGTCATCAATGTCAGGTGACAACAGTTATTTGAACAAATCACTTGACTATCATGAAATCATCTATGACATATATCAGTGCGCACCCCAGATTCTCACAGGAATTGTTCCTTATATTACAGGAGAGTTGTTGGTAAGCACACCATATTGCTAATAGTCTGCATTACTACCTCTTGTTTAGTTGATGTTGCTGTTTTTTGTAAAATAAGGTGTGCCAGAATGATATGAACTGACCCTATCTATTTAAACAACTCCTGATTCCTTTGAATTTCTTTATGAATTTTCATTTCCTTTGCTTATTTGACCCATGTAATGCTGTGATTCTTAACTATCTTCTATCACCTAAATTAAGTTCATTGGATCCATGGCCAAGTAGTGTATCTATTCCTTTGATGCATTTGACGTCAATTTATATTAATCATTGATTTATAAGATATTTGCCAGGTATCTAGTTATTCCCAGCCTTGTCTTGACCATAGCAATGTCTACTTATAAAATATAAAGTGATATGTTATTCCATCTCAAATTTGAAGATGTCCAAAAGTTTGTGAATAGTGGAAGACATGATATGAGCTCACAAAACTATGAACTTGTTAGGTATATGATCTTTACTTTACAGCCACATTTGTTTTAAGATTGTTAATGTTTCATCATCCCTTTGTATTGCCAGAAATTTCATGTCTGGATCCTTTTTCCTCTATATATCTACTTGTGGGCTATTGTTTTATCTAGATATATTTGGACCCTTAACTTCAACTCATTTATTGGTAAGTCACATTATTTGGTGATGGGCTACATAAAAAACATTTTGGTCATTCAAGGGCTCCCATTATCCCTCTGTACCTTGCCTCTGTCCTTCTATGTTTTCTAATTTTTACTCTTCTATGTCTCTTTTTCTTTCATTTCTTGGCTTGAAGGCTATGAGGAACATTATACTTAGCATATTTAGATCTTCTGCCTGTTATTTTGAAGACCTGATAATAGTTGCTTTTGTGGACAAAAATATTCGATCTAAATTTCAGTCAGTGTTTGAGATGTAGATGCAAAAACTTGGCTTAACTGTCGAGAAAACTTGTTTTGTCTAATCAGTGAATGCACATTTAACAATACCTTAATTTATTGAAATGGATTCCATGTTCACCAGTCAGAAGAAATATGGAAGCAGCAATCCCATGGCTCAACAAAACCATAAAAGTGCATGTTTCAAGATATTTCTGTTTTAGCTGGCATAGCGAAAGTACATGTTTCAAGATATTATAATTACTTGGAGACCAGCGAGAGCTCAGGAGCAAAAAGATGAGGTAATATATTCTAAATAATACGGCTTTATGTGCACGATTTAACATCCGTTCTTGAATATTTTTTGCAATAAAAGAACAAAGAGAGAGATCAGTATCAAACATGAAATAGCAGTAATTATCGGTATCACTACAAGAACCAAATGAGACTTTCTACTCTTTTCTGTTGATCTTTTGGGACATGCAGGCAAGTGAAGTTCTGCGATGCCTCCACAGAGCCCATCATTTCCAAGTAGCAAGATATCAGTTGCATTCTTGAAGATTCCCTTTGTTGGCACTGCACCATCCAGATGGTTGAAAGAAAGATTTAGAGACACCAAAAACTTCAAGTTTTCTAGCAATTCAGGTATGGGCCCTGATAGATTATTGTACGAGAGATCGAGATATTGAAGTCCTTTGATGCCACTCAAAGATGGAGGAATGGTCCCCTGAAGGAAGTTATTGTCAATGAGAAGGGCCTCTAAGACCTCACAGTTGCCAAGCGTGCCAGGTATCCCTCCTGACAACTTATTCGCAGAAAGAAACAATGCTTTGAGATTTTTCATGTTGCCCACTTCCACAGGGACTTCCCCAGTCAAATGATTAGAAGATAAATCCATATAATTTGACAGGGAAGAAAGCTCGAGTATCTCCTTTGGGATGCCACCACTGAGACTGTTGTTGGAGAGGTTCAGATCTGATAAATGTTGAAGATTCCCCAGACTTGAAGGTAATGTTCCTTCCAAGGCATTATGGTCCAAATAGAGTTCATTCAACTGGGTGAGGTTGCCGAGGGAGAATGAATTATGTGCACATGACCATGCATCTTAGTCCAGAGGTATGTTCTACATGACCCATATTTTGTATGATATTTTCACATTACATAGCATAATTAACTTGCTTGATAAACTCATATGTTTAATTATACTTTTAGAGATGCTAACATGGTATTTGAACAAGTTGTACTCAATTGCAAGTTGTCATGATTTTGATTTAATAATTTATTTTCTTTGAGCATAAAAATTAATAAAATATAAACTTTTTTAATACTTGTTTTTCAACCTTGCAGAAAGTAATTTTGATACCCTGAAAGGATCTTTCAAGGAAAGTGAGCAAGGTGTACTTTGGCATGAGAGGTCTGCAATGATGTCTTATTGGAACATTGATGAATTGCAATGTCATTTTAGGGCATTGCTTACTCTAGTAATGTTTAAAGAGAGCTAGAAAATTGGTGAAGTCATTTATAAATGGGACCTTTATGAAGTGTCCAGTACCTTATGTTGTGTTGTCTCATTATGTGATTTGATGTTTTATGTTAGTTATGGATATTGTAATTGATATGGACAATTGACTTTCATTTATTAGTTATTTTGATGCTTATCCTTTGTTGTCATTGTGTAAAAAAATTGTATATGTAATGGGTATTGTATGTAAAGAATTATATTATTTTTATTGATACAGTTTTTAATTTTTTTAAAAAAATACGAAACAAACAAATTATATTCTATTTAAATAAAATATGCAAAATATTAAAAATTTTAAAATAGAAATATAATTTTAAAATATTAAAAAAATTTAAAATAGAATAAATATAACTTTTCTATACGATTTTAGACATATCTTGTAGGGAAAAAAAGAAAAAAAAATTTGTATTTATTATTTTTTCCTACGATTTAATTTATATTTGCAGGTAAAAATGGTTAAAAAATAATAATTTGAAAAAGAATCATTAAAAATGATTATTAGCTAATTTTTTCTATGATTTTTAGAAAAGTCGTAGGGAATGATGTGGATAAAAAAATATTTTTTAATTTTTTTCTGTGATTTTGGGGTTTTTTTTTGTAGGGAAAGGAATATTAAACAAATTTATTAGCTAATTTTTTCCTACGATTTTAAGAGATTTCGTAGGGAAAGATGTGGATAAAATTTTTTTTTTTTGATTTTTGCCTACGATTTTGAGGCTTTTTGTAGGGAAAGAAATTATTTAAAATAATTATTAGCTAATTTTTCCCTACGATTTTAAGAATTTTCGTAGGGAAAAATGTGAATAAAAAATATATTTTTTTATTTTTCCCTACGATTTTGGGGTTTCTCGTAGGGAAAGAAATTATTAAAAATTAATATTACCCAACTTTTCCCTACGATTTTAAGAATTTTCGTAGGGAAAGATGTAGATAAAAAATATATTTTTTTGATTTTTCCTACGATTTTTTATCTTCGTAGGCAAAAGTTTTCAAAATTCAAATTTATATTTCAAATTCTAGTCACTCTATCCCTACGAAATATGAACTTTTCCCTACGAAAAAAATCGTAGGGAAAAGGTATAATCTTTGCCTACGATTTTGAAAGTCGTAGGCAAAGGCTTTCCATACGCATCTTTGCCTACGATTTTTTTTTCGTAGGGAAAAGTTCAAAAATCGTAGGGAAAGGCTTTTCCTACGATTTTTTCTATCTTTCCCTACGAAAAAAATCGTAGGCAAAAGTCATGTTTCTTGTAGTTAAGAATGCTCAAATCATGAGAACCAGAAAATAATTATCATTAGAGATTATGTTGCTTAACATGACATGAATTGGTGGGGATGGATGTCAAGTAGGAGAGTTCGAACCCGCTCAACGCACCAAACAACGAATATTGCCTTTTTATCTAGTTTCTTTACATCTTTGATAGCAGTTAGCTTTGCCTATTGTCTTCTTCGAGTCACTAGTATCTTAACAGTGAAAGTACTTCCAAGTCTCAAGGTAATAAATCCCATGCTATAGCTATCATTTTTAGTGAGAAATAGATGACACACTTGCACGTTCATGTAAACTAATCAGTTTGTCATTCTCTCTCATAACCTGTAAATCGGTCAAGAGTCTTTTTAACTATGCTCTGATCTCTGACTTTGAGCAAATGTGAGTTTTATGAAATATAGCTATACTGCTGAGGCCCAGCGTCTGGCATTCTTTGACCAAGGTAAAGTGGTCTGGGCTCCAAGGTTAGATATATGCGTTCAGGTCAAATTGGGCAGTGAGTGGGTCATTGTTTCACCCCAGAAATTATAGTACCCAGGTGGATGGGTCAGTGAGATCTTGCGTGTTCCTAGAAGGAGTTTACGTGTTCCAATGTTGACAGTGAGAAATGGCAATATGAAGGTGGATGGATCGCCAAGGCCTTGGGTGTTTCAACAGAGATTTCTTACGTTAATTCCATTGTGTGTAGCGTGTGGTCAGTTCAAATTAGCAGAGCAGGCCCTTTTTTTTTTTGTGTATGGGTTAGAATTCTTTGAGGTCCAACATGAGTTATATGTGTCCAGGCTAAATTGAGGGGTCCTCTCAACATGCGCACTTGACACTTCAGTGGTCAAACTGGGGCCTGAGGCAACCTGCACATGCCAGAAGGACGCTCTGTATTGAGTGTTTCACTAGTTCTTGAATGTTCCAAGAGGTAGTAATTTATACGTTCCACCATGTATTATATGTGTTCAGTTCAAATTGGGCAGCGAGCAGTAATGCTTTTCTGTGCTCTAACACTAGTTATATGTATTTGGGTCAAATAAGGCAGTGAGCAGTTTTGTGTGTGTGTGTGTGTGTGTGTGTGTTTAGAATTGGTAGTTTGATTCTTTTAGTGTAGTTCTTGACTCACATCTCCACAAATTCATTGTATTTCGATCTCAACTGTATGAATGAATTTTCTTGAACACACTATACGTAGGTGGATGGGCCATTAAAGTCTTGTGTGTTCCAAGATGGATTTTCTACGTTCCCCTGCAAGTTAGTGCGTTCAGTTCAAATTGGCAACGTAGGCCTCTTGTATGCATGAGGATAAGACATTTCTATGCTCTAACTTGGGTTACATGCGTTCAGATCAAATTGGAGGGTCCTCCCAGGTTGCCTTGGGCCCAAACAAACTCCAGTCCGCCATAACTGTTAATATATGTGTTGTTGGAGCTTGTGTTTTAATTTCATGACCTCTTATAGTCTAAAGTGGTCTAAGATGTGATGTGTACAAAGAAGCTTTTGGCACAAAAGGATACGCTTTTAAATTAAGATCATTCATGTTGCTCTGGAAACAGAGTGTTATTTTTCATAAGGTGCCTAGAAGAAGAATTTTAACACTTGTGATAAATTGAAAATATCTGTATCATATGACTATGACCTAGGACTTCACTACTTCCCTGTTCTAGCTTTTAGACTTTTGTGCGTGTAGGCATGGAAATTCTGGTTCTAATGTAATTTTCAGCTTCTTATCTTATGATATTTTGACATGCTTTGATATCTTCTGCATTCAAAACTCAGAGGATATATATATGGTGTTTTTTATTATCCTGAGTTAAATTGTCTTCTTAGGGAACCGAACATGAAGGATTTGTGAAAGCAGCAATTATCAAGTGATGAAGAAATCCAATTTTGTCTACTAATGATATCACTGTAGCCAAAGTACTTCTTCCAGATATCAAACCTAAATGAGAATTCCTTGCCCTTGTCAAAGTGAACCTGAGAGGTTTGAGAAATTTGGTGAGGTGCTTTCCAAATAACCCCCTTAATCTAACTCAACATTATGTGAACCGTATATCAGCAGGCAACAGTACTCCTTATCTTTCATAAGACGGTGGTCGACCATGATACCATCATACATGTTGCTTATATACGAAATATAAGTCATATTTTATGCTTCATATAAAAATGTACATATAATTTTCAGACACAGGCTTTTAAAAACTACAGCCATATAAAAAATGTTCCTAATGCTTGACTTAGGATAGATCACCTGAGGGATCTCTCCTCTCTGAAGGTGTGCCACATTGCACCAATATACCACTAGAGAAGCTTCATTTTTCCTCTTCCTTTATTTTCATGCTTTGATCTTGTGATGAATATTACTTTTATATGATGGCTTTTGATTTGGTAAAAACCCTTATTCCGTAATAATGAAAAGTATGTCTCCTTTCTTTCTAATTAAGTTTGTTTCAGCTTAATTCTAGCATAGTTAGTAGATTACCTACACATCTTTCTGGTTTCCCTTCTTGACACCTAAATGGAAGGATAAGAATCCAAGACCATCTTGTCCAGGGACATTATCCTAAATATTTTCGAAGTTTAGGATTCCATGGATCCATCTTATTTACCCTTCCTTTTCCAACTTTTTAATTCTTGAGACATAATAAACCAATGGCAACTCCAAACTACCTTGCATGAATTAATCTAGCTATAAAGATATTTTAAGAAGACTAAATGGTAAGGTCTCTTGCCCTTCTTTAGTTACCACCATTGCATTACTACACAAGGTTGACTTAAAAGGAACTTAGAATAACATTTTGCATAGTGAAGCTACAGGATAACCGAAACCTAGCTTAAATGTATTGTGGAACCATCCTAATTATTTTGGTTTTGTAGAACAAATGAAAATCTTTTAAAATTTTATTGAATGGTTATGTCAATCAAAATGCTGACCCTATGTAGTTGGGGAAAAAGGATTAGATGAGTTGATCGAGTTGAATTGAGTTTTATGTCAATCAAAATATGGTAGCACTTCTTGGGTTTAAGTTATAGTTGCTTTGGTTTTAACGTGTGACTATTCAAGTTTTGGAAAGATCTAGTTAGTTCTAGAAGTTATATTACGATCATATTACTAAATTATTATTAGTTTCATTATATCTATTTTTTTAATAGGTTGTTGCCTTGCATGCTTGTTATGCCCAGTAGTAAGTGTACGTGATAGATTATTGCACTCTTTGACTGTGTTTTAGGTTAGGTGCATGATATATGCTTCTCTTCTATTTCTATCTTAAGCAAATTAAAAAATTTATAATCTATTGGTACTATTGTTTAGGACTGTTGGTCAAGATGACATGTTTTTCTAGCACCCATTCGAGCAAAGGTTCCTATGCTACTGGAATTCACCAGCAATAGGTGACTTGGTAATGCCAACTTGAATGATCCTTTGGGAATATCCAAGGATAGTTTCATTCTCATATGCTATTTCTGATGCATATCCTCATAGGAATAGTACATATACAGTAATAATGGATCCAAGAATGACAATTTTAGATGTAACAAAATTGAAACTATAATAAAATCAATAACCATAAAAAATTCAGCAGCTGTAATGGTGGTAGAGGAGATGGAGTAGTTGTACAAAGTTTAAAGGAGTGGCTACACTATTTATAGAAATAGAGAAGGCCGTCGGTAATCAATAGTGCCGAAAGAATGAAAAAATCACCTATGCCTCATACCTCCTAATTAGTTTGATCTTGTAGAATAAATTAAAAATTTTAAAAATTATTGTAAAATGGTTATGTTAATAAAATGATAATTTTTCTCGACATTAAATTGTAGTTATTCTAAAATTTGCATCTTGTCAGTTCAAATTTTAGAAAACTATAGTTAGTTTTAATTTGTTACTATATTATTATTAGTTTAGTCATATTATTTATTTGATAGTTATATGTCTTGCAAGCTCATGAATCCCAATCTTGAGTATATGCAGTAGGTTGTCGCACCTTGGGTTGTGTTTTGAGTCAAATGCATGACATAAAATTTACAATCCTTGTTGACTGGATGATGACTTTGGCATGAAAAACAATATTTCATACAAAGGTTATGAATAATTAGTTGTATATACCTTTGAATTTCAAAAGGACCTTAATTTTATGCCTTTACCTATAGACATCTCAAATTACACATGCAGCCTCTCAAATTTCATATATGCATGTAGCCCTATAATTATTCCTTTTTACATGTATAATATATAAATATATAATATTGCATGATATACTTGAAAATTTACTATTTACATATATTTTTATAAATTATTTTACATTTATATCCTCGTAAGGTTATTATCTATGTGTATATCTTATAAATTATTTCCTTTTGCATGCTTTTTCCTATTAAGAAAATGTAAAAATGAAAAAGAAATAGTTTATAACGATTTACAAGCAAAAAGAAATACTTTACAAGGATATGTAAGCAAATGGCTTTTATTCGTAGAAGAAACCCAGAACAAGGAAGGTTGCGAAGAGCGAATCAAGAAACAGTGGCCGAGGAGGTGGAGTTGCCTGCCTTCTTTTGCTCTCATGACCCAATGTACGACATCTGCAAATTAACATAGTTAATTGACCTTGAGGATATATGCTCAACTCAACTCAACTCATCTAAGCCTCTTTCCAATTACATAAGGTTTTCAGAAGAAGATATACATACATACATACTGACGACGCCAAGTCACCCACTACAAGAAAATAGCATAATAGTGACAAAAATTTTCATCACTATTCCGTCACAAATTGGGTTTAATGACGGATTAGTAACGAAAATTTTATCGTCACAATTTTTGCCATCACTAAATTTAGTGACGGAAAGAGGTCCGTCACAAAATAATAGTGACGGATTTGTGACGGAATATTCTGTCAAAAATTTGTGATGAAATATATTTTCATCACTAAATTGTGACGGATTTGTGACAAAATATTCCATCACTAAATTTGTGACGAAACATATTTTTCGTCACTAAATTATGATGGATTAGTGATGAACTATCCGTCACGCATTATTCCGTCACAAATATTTTCATCACTATTCCATCACAATTTAGTGATGGATTGTTGACGAAAATTTAATCACTAAAACTTTCGTCACTAGTCCGTCACTAATAGCTTCATCACTATGCCATGATGGATTAGTGATGAAAGAATCCATCAGTCATTCGTTATTGTTCAATCACTAATCAATCACTAATATTTTCGTCACTAATACGTCACTATTATTTCTATCAAAAATCCATCACTAATCCATCATTAACCTAATAAAATTTCATCAAATTTTTATTCTTATAAACTTAAAATTATTTTTAAATTACAATATATTTAATGCATTCTAATGAACTTTATAAATAAAAATTTAAATTTAAGAATAAAAAATGTATTTCATAAAATAAGATAAATATATCTGTATACATCAACAATACTAATGTTTTATACAATTGACATCAAATTATTAAGTTTAAGATAAGTAAAAGAGACAACTTGTAATGATCAAACTATTAACGCTGGCATGGGCCATGTCATAGCTTGGGTGGATTCTCTTCTCCTTCATCATCTTTTACACCTCCAGTTCCTCATTTTTGCTGTTGCAATGTAACTCCCTGAAACATAAATTTTAAAGACTATTGTCTTTGTATGCAGGAGCACAGTTTAGGTTTTGCGAACTCTGTCAATATGTCAACTTATTTGGAGTTGTCATTGGCTACACCATCACAGCATCCATAAGTGCAGCGTAAGCTCTTGCGCCTTCTTCTCCACCAAGGTCACAACATTCTAAAGCCTTCCCAAGATGCATCCTTCATCCCTTCCCTAAAACCAAAAGATACACATGTAAAACTTATGCAAAAGTTGATTGTTCTTATCAATTGGCCAGCATGCATAACATAGAGAAAGAACCATGACATCATGACACATCCAGCAACTTCCACTTAACTCTACATAGAAAAAAGCATCATAGAAGTTCACCTGATGAGGGCAGGATCGATTATTTGTTTCAAATGCAGCAAATGTATCTTGTATTGCTAGACATGTCTGTTGAACATAACCAGAAAAAATAGGATTATATTCGGTATATATATATATATATCATAAGCTAAGGCAATCATGAACAAGAGAGAGATATGACTTCCCTTTTGGCTATCATACCAGGCCTTGCCCAGCTTAAACCAAGGCAACCCTGTCAAGCTTAAGGGAAGACCCGACCACTAGCAGCCTCAACCCAACTTAAAATTATCCTATTCCAGCATCCCTTGCTGAACATTAACATTTATAAAATAACATTAAAATTGAATATTAGCTGCAGTATTTTAATATCAGTACTGGTACAGGTGCTGTTATGATAATTTACAACCTCTCCAACACATAAATTACAAAAATAAATTACAAAACATCAAAAATATTTAAGAAATGCTATATGCTTTAACAAATGGTTCCTATTGATATTAAATTCATAGTTTCTTTCTGCAAGGCATACTTCATCAATCGATTTACTCCATAAGCTTGGATGTGATCTGTCATGTGTCTTTTGATTAATATTTTACCACCATTTCTAAGAGGCACATAAGCATAATATGCATATACAACACAAGTGAGTATATATTAATGTCGCCAATTATTATTTAGAAAATCCATCACTTGGCAGATACCCATAGAGGTGCCAAACAAAACATACCACATGACATTTTCAACAATGCCAATAATGGAAACATTGAGATAAAGAGAAAAACACAAAATTATACATGATTTTTTTAAAAAAGTAATCATCTCAAGCATCAACTGGGTGCTCTTTCTACCAAGGAAAAAAAAATCCAGTGTGGTAAAACAACCCTCACTTTTGGGATTAGATAGAAGAAAATTTCCATATGACCATTTTCAACATAATTGCAGTCACTGAAAATCAAGTGCAAAACAAACTTACTTATATAGATAAGCAGCAATTCCCAGAATAATACACAGAAGGATGATATCAATGCAAAAATTGCGACTGGACCTCAGCTGAAACAGATTCAAAAGCAAATTTAGCAAAGCTAAATTGGAAGTACTCCAAATCTACCTTGCACATTCACAAGATATATAGCCATTTACAAATAGAATATAAGGTACATGGTGGACAGTATCCTTCAGTCTCACATTAGTATTTTTAAGGTCTGTATTAGCCCTCTCCACCTGTAATATTTATCCATATACCAATCAAACCAAGCTAAGTTTTGTTCCTAAAATATATGATTCTTAAGGCAGAATATCCAACCTTATTGTCAATCTCGTCAACCAAAGGGACTTGGCTATCCAGTTCCTGCACAGATAAAGCAAAGAGGTCAGTCCAAGTTCTCTCATAATATCTAATATCTAGCCTATGTAACAAGCAACAACCAACCTCATTCATATCATGGGCCATGTTTTTCAGTGTATCCAAACCTTCAGCTATAACATCCAAACCTTGATCCTGCAAAGATGTTAACAACCTAGTTAGCAAGGAATTTTTAATAGTAGAAAGTTATTCTGCAAGCCATATGCTTATGAGACAAAGATGTGCTTCTAGAATCACCATTCTGCAAAATATAACCAATCTAACCCAATTGGTGACCGGCCCAACTATTTACATAGAATGTTGAGTTGTCAATGAAAGTTAAGCTAGAGAAGGAATGATATCCCAAGTAGAAGCAAGTGAGACATGGTCAATAGTAATATGATCATGAAGCATGGAGCTTGTAAAGAAGCAAACAACTCAAAGAAAAAAATGATTGGATCTTAGTGCATGTGTGTGCAGAGAGAGAGAGAGAGAGTAAAGAAAAACCAAGATGACAGGGAAAATGCAAATACAAAGATGACTCTATCCTACATGAAAAACTTAGGAAGGATCAAAGATAAATATTCATAGTGAAATAGGCCAAATATGATGCTGATCCAACTTAAAATTCCTTTCATATTTCAAATACAAAAATTATTTTATGAACCAAACTGGAGCCCAGCTACCTTATTTTATGATATTGTCTTCAGGGTGGAAAGCATAATTTAAGTACTAGAACTTATGATTCAGTCAACAAGAGGGCATCTTGTATCCAGGTCCTGCTGTAGCAATTGCATCAGCCATTCTTTGAAAATAAATTGAATTTGCTGCATTGAATGGTATGCTGGTATCATACATAAATTTTGCAACTGCAATATCAGCTTGGTTTATGCTTTCTTGTGAAGCAAAAGTATGTTGTACTGTGCACTGAGGTATTGGTGAAGCCTGTGGAACATGCAACTTTTTGATTCTCTTTCTTTTATCAGGGCTCCCTTCGTCCAACTCCTTTCCCCTGCCTTTACCAGAAGCCTCTCGTATGGAAATTGCATTGAGGATCTCAGAATCATATCCATCTCTGCTCTATTGAATGGAGCTTGTAACAACCTCTGAATCTTTCTGCTTTTTAAGTCTTTCCAAAGTCTTGAACCCCAGATGTTGTTGCATTTGAGTTTTAATGTCATCAGGTACTTTCTCACATGGAGCTATATTGCCTCTTTCTCCTGCTAAATGCTGTTTAAGACGAGAAATCCCACCTCCTAATATTACCTTAAGGCAATATTTGCACTGTATTTTTGTCTGTCCCCATTTACCATCATTCCATGAGCCCATCCAAGGTCAGTGGCTCTAGGAGGTGCCAAACCCTTCAAAGATTCAGAAAAGAAGAGCAGAGAAGTTAGAGCAAGCCATTTATATATAGATGAAGCAATATAGATTACATACTTGCTCATCCTTGCATGAGATAGTAGAGAAGGCATCAAAGAACTCCCTTGTGCACTGTTGATCAGCTGACTTGGGAGCTACATCAGGAAAGTAGCATTGCAGTCATACTCCAGAGAAAAATATAAGTTACTATAACATTGATAGAAAGACAGACTATTCTTGAAAAGATAGACGAACAGGGTCCTCTTAAAACAGCAATAGAGAACTTTTCAACTTGTCAGTTGTGGAAATCCACAGGATTAATTTTCACGGCATTTGTGCACTTCCATCAAACACTCATATATTCGATATGTTTCCTTGCTTGATCAGAATAAGGTTTAGGGCTAATATATTCCATACAAATGAAATTGAAAGAAGAGATCTCGCAGCTTTTAAGAAATTTCCATAAAAAAATAAGATTAATAAATGATATAAAGTCAATTTCTTTGAAAACTGTTGAAACTTATGACAAACTCGAGTTTTAAACATGCAATTATTTTGGTGATGTTTTCCTCTAACACTTGTTGAAACCCCATAAATCTTTTTTTTTTTTTTTCTCCTCTTACCACAGGTGCCTGTCTTTCTGATGAACTCTTCAGCTTTCATCTCCAGACTCATATTCTCAACATACTTTTCATGGAGACTTTCATTGGTAGCCTTTCCACTTGTCTTGTTTCTAATTATACCAGGCCTCATCTATGGCAAATATCTTCTCCACCTCTCTCGCAAGTCCCGTGGAGTCTACGCCAAAGCAAATGCCATAGTAGAGCAGGCCCTGAGCTCAATCAAAACCATATACTCCTTCACTGTAGAGAAAAGGATTCTGGATAGATATGGTGCTATTTTGGATAAGACTGTCAAGCTGGGGATCAAACAAGGCATTGCAAAAGGGCTAGCCGTAGGGTGCACTGGCCTCTCTTTCTCCATATGGGCTTTTCTTGCCTGGTATGGGAGTAGATTGGTCATGTACCATGGCGAGAGTGGAGGAAGGATCTATGCAACAGGGATCTCCTTCGTTATGGGCGGCCTATATGTAGCTTCGTTACCGCTTCTATTTTTGATGAATTGATCAAATAATTGCACTAATTACGACAGTAATTAGCAACCTAAGAGACAGAGGAAAGCTTCAAACCAAGCAATCCCATATGACATGAACAAATAGAACCCAAGAAGTAAAGGAAAGAGGAATTGGATCACCTGGGCGCCGCCATGACCATCATAGACTCCGAATAAGTGGGCAGGCAAGCTAATCAAACTCGGATCCATCCCATCCACAACACAATCACTGGTTAGCATCCGGAGAGGGATTTCGAAGAAGCGAGGCACCGCCACCACAGCATCTTCCATCTCCGGCCTCCGCCCCCAAATGGACACACGGCCCTAGAGCGGCACATAACTTGTCAAGAACACGCTGCGCCCACCACCACTTCTTGAACTGGCCCGACTTCCTTGAACCTTGAAGTAACCCGGTTTAGATGAACCAGGTTTGGTTCAGATGTACCAGGTTCTAGCCTGTTGGTTTTTCCTGGCTGACGCTTCTTCCAGGTGAAGCGTTTAGTCTTCGGAAACTCCCGAACCGAGGCGTCGCACAGGTGATTAAAATGTGAAGGAGGACTCCTTCCTTCATCCTGGCGCGCATCATTCTCAGGTATGTCCCCCTGCCATAGAGAGAGCCATAGAGAGAGAGAGAGCCAGAGAGAGAGAAAGAGCCGAGAGAGAGAGAGAGAGAGCTAGAGAGAGAGAGGGCTTGAGAGTTGGCCGTGACCTCCACGGCGCCGGACGTGCGTCCGGTGGAGGTCCGGCCGCCTTGGTGGCCGGCGTGCCGCCGGCACCGAGCGCACAGTGCGAGAAAAAAGAGAGAAAGAGAGGGAGAGAGAGAAAATTAAGGAGAGAGAGAGAGGGGAGGCCGGCTGCGGCGGCGGCCGGCTCTGGTCCGGCCAACGGTGGCCGGACCGGCTCAATTTGGCCGGAATCGACGCCGGCACAGTGAATTTCACGCGGGAGCAAGAGAGAGAGGGAGAGAAATTGAGAAAGAAAGAGGGGGAAGGAGGCCGGCCGCGGTGGCGGCCGGCTCCGGCCCGGCCTCCGGTGGCCGGGCCGGACGGGATTAGGCCGGCGGCGGCCCTGGCCGCCGGCCGGAGGTGTCCCCTGTTTCGGGCGAAACAGGGGAGCGGGGGTTGGAGCTTGGCCATGGGCCGGCCTGGTCTGGGCCTATTGGGCCGTGCAGCGAGCAGTTTTGGGGCTAATTTTTGGGCCCCGTAACGGGCGAGATTAGCAAAAAAATTATATGGCTAGAATCTGGGTTAATTCTAGTTTCTTGGGGTATTTTTACTTCCCCAATTGGGTGTGTATAGTGGGAGATATTCGAGCCCAAAGTTGGGCCCGTGAACTAGTCTGGGTAGGGTCTTAAGGGTCATTTTATTAATTAGATTTCAGTGAATTAATTATGTACATTGATCCTGTAGGTGCCCAGACATCTGATTAGTTGGTGCATCATTTGGATTTTGCGTAGGAGGTAAGTAAGACTATTATGCAAATTTAATAATTGTTTAATTAATTGAGTATATACAGTTTGCATGCATTTTTATAAAAGAAAATAGAAATTATCTGAATTGTCTATGTAGCATGGAACTGTGGATTACAAATGAACAATTATATGATTATAGTGATTGGTAATATTGTAAGAAATGATTTATTGATGTATATGCCAGAAA
This sequence comes from Calamus simplicifolius, assembly GCA_900491605.1. Lineage (NCBI taxonomy): Eukaryota > Viridiplantae > Streptophyta > Magnoliopsida > Arecales > Arecaceae > Calamus > Calamus simplicifolius. Next base: position 678,596 of record UESW01004480.1, read on the forward strand.
TGTGATGCCTGTACGATATGTTTATATTGAGGTGATTATATGCATTTCCTAGTACTGTGCAAACCACTGTGAGGTAATGTGAGATACAGATGCATGATGTAATTGTGATGAAAATGTTAAATAGATTTATATGGTCGCCGCGGTTCTCCTTTACTATGGCCCCACACATTGTAGATGTGTTCTATTATGATATGGCCACACACACCGTAGAGTGTGTTCTGTTATGGTATGGCCCCACATGTCTTACAATGTGTTCTGTTGATTTTCATATGGCCACATACATCGTAGAGTGTGTTCTGTTATGGTATGGCCCCACACATCGTACAATGTGTTCTGTTGATTTTATATGGCCACACATCTGGAGGATGTGCTCTGATTGAGGTATTGCAGGGCCGTGGGACACATAGAAAATCTATAATTACATAAACAGTGAGTTTGCTAGAATGCATATCCTGATGCTTATCGAATGTTCAATTTATGTTAAGTTGACAAAATGCATATGTTGATAGCATGTTAAATATAATTCAAGTATGATATGATTGTATAATAGGCTTACTTATTGAGTGTAAACTCATTAAACCTTCACAATGTTTTTCAGAGCCTCAGGGTTGATGATGGATATTCGGAGTTGATGGAGCTTCTAATAAATAAAATAAGAACCATTGCATTGGTGTAATCCTATTATGTTTGTGTAGGGCTTGTTGTAGCCCAACTTTATTAGCATGACTTGGGTGTAGGGTTTGAAACCCAAAACTTATAACTATCATTTGTATTATGGTTGGTTTTCATATTTATTGCCCATTTGAATCGTATATCAAGATTTTTAAGACGCCTTGCGTGCCCGGCACGCGGCGGGTTGTCACCCTAGCCCAATATTTGGGTCTGGGGCGTGACAGCTTTAGTGGTATCAGAGCCTAGGTTATTGACCTTAGGATCACATACATGATGACACCCTAGGCAAACAAATAGGTTGACATTGAGACAATTATCACTTTATATGAATTTCAAACCTTATGTTTTGGGAGCCTGATATGAAAAGTTTGATCATGATTTTTATAATAACTAATTTATCAGGAGATAGTAATGGCTCGCACTAGGAGCCAACAAAATGATGAGGGCTCCCAGGTTGGAAATGTTGGTCAACCAGGAGGTCAGGATGCTACTGGAGGTGCTGCCCCTGTCAACCCTGTTGGGACTGATCATCAGCGACTCCAGACCGAGATGCTTCAGGTTCTATCGGGTATGGCACAGTCGATGCGGGACATGCAACAACAAATTCATCAGGCTTTATCCTCTCAGTCTGCCATTCCTGCTCCGCAGACTCAGCCTACTCCCACTGTTCCGCAGAGTCAGCCTACCCCTATTGTCCCGCAGACGCAGCCTGCTTCCACTATGCCACAGACTCTATTTGTCCCTCCTGCTCCACAAATTCAGTCCACTGTACCTACTACTCATTTCACACCATTGACCCAGCCTACTCCACCTCAACCCTGGGTAGGGATTGGCCGTAGCTTTGCAGATTTCAAGAAGTTTGCCCCTGCTCCTTTCTCTGGTTCTAGCAACCCTATTGATGCTGAGAGATGGGTGCGAGATATGGAGAAGGCTTTTATGGCCCATGGTAGCCAGGAGTTGGAGCGGATCAGATTTGCTACTTATCTTCTCCAGGGGGAGGCTTATGACTGGTGGCTAGTTGAGGAGCAGCGTCGGGGTGGTCAGGTTATGTCTTGGGGAGAGTTTAAGGAGGTATTCTTTGACAAGTACTTTCCCAGGAGTGTACAAAGGAGGATGGAATCAGAATTTCTTAAGTTGGAGCAAAGGAATCTTTCTGTGGCCCAATATGAAGCTGAGTTCACCAGATTGGCCCGCTTTGCTCCAAGTATTGTGACTAATGAAATGGCCAAGATCACCAGATTTACAGAGGGGCTGCGACCCAGACTGATGCAGGCAGTCAATGCATTTGAGCTTCATTCCTATAGTGCTGTGGTGAATAAGGCTTTGGTAATTGAGAGAGATATGAATACAGTTCAGAGGGATTGGGAGCAGCAGAGGAAGAAAAAGGGGCCTATTGCGGGCCAACCCCCAACCCAGGTCAGGAAGAGAGGTGCGCAGCAGGCCCCAGCAGGACAGAGGAATAGAGAGACACGTTGCCTTCGCTGTGGGAGTTTTCACCCAGGAAGGCCTTGCCGTGGTGTGTCGGGTGCCTGCTACCTCTGCGGGAGGACTGATCACAAAATGGCTACCTGTCCCCTTCAGAAGACTCAGCAGCCCTCTTCTAGTCAAGGGTTGATTCAGCAGCAGCAGCAGCCACAGAGGACCCAGGGTAGAGTCTTCAACCTCACTCAGCAGGATGCTGCCGCTTCTAATTCTGTGGTGACAGGTAAACCATTTAAATACATACCTAGTATAATACCCTTTTCTAGCGCAATGTATTGGTAATTACTAGAACATTAGATTAAATGTTAAATCTTTGATGTTAAAACAAAATTTACTTATATCCAGGAATGATTAAAGTTGGCACTGCGTATGCTCAAACACTTATTGACCCGGGTGCCACGCATTCATTTATATCTGACACCTATCTTAGCAAGAATACATCATTGACACCTGAATCTCTAGACCATGAGTTGCTCATTGCCTTTCCAAATGGTGATATTATGAAAGTTGGCACAGTATGCAAATCCTGCTTGATTATCATTGAGGATATGAGATTATATGCTGATCTTTTTGTCCTTCCATTGAAATTCTTTGATGTTATCCTTGGCATGGATTGGTTAGCCTCCTATCATGCTTCAGTAGACTGTTTCAGGAAGATTGTCAATTTCAAAATTCCAAATCAGTCTGAATTCAGTTTTACTGGGGGTCAGTCACATCTAGCCTCTGTGTTCATTTCAGCGCTACAGGCTGGAAAGTATTTATTGAGTGGTGGTCAAGGATTCCTTGCTGTTGTTAAGGATCTTCAAAAGGAGGAGACCAAGTTGGAGGATATTCCTGTAGCTCGAGAATTTCCTGATGTTTTCCCTAATGAATTGACTGATTTGCCCCCAGATCGGGAGGTTGAATTCTCCATTGACTTAATTCCTGGAACTGGGCCTATATCCAAGGCTCCTTACCGCATGGCCCCGGCTGAGTTAAAAGAATTGAAAGATCAGTTGCAGGAGCTCCTAGATCGGGGATTTATCAGACCCAGTGTTTCCCCTTGGGGTGCTCCAGTTCTATTTGTTAAGAAGAAGGATGGCAGTCTCCGGCTATGCATTGATTACCGGAAATTAATAAGGTAACAGTGCGGAACAGATACCCTTTGCCGAGGATTGATGACTTGTTTGATCAACTCCAAGGAGCCCGAGTATTCTCGAAGATTGATCTCAGGTCAGGTTACCATCAGCTTAAAGTCAAGGAGGGAGATGTGCCTAAAACAGCATTCAGAACCAGATATGGCCATTACGAATTTTTAGTGATGCCATTTGGATTGACTAATGCCCCGGCAGCATTCATGGACTTGATGAATAGAATCTTTAAGCCATATTTGGATCAGTTTGTGGTGGTCTTCATTGATGATATTTTGATCTATTCTAAGAGTCACAGGGAGCATGAGGATCACTTGAGGATGGTGCTGCAGATTCTTAGGGAGAAGAGGCTCTATGCCAAGTTGCAGAAGTGTGATTTTTGGTTGGACCAAGTATCTTTCTTGGGTCATATAATCTCTATTGACGGCATTTCTGTGGACCCGAAAAAGATTGATGCTATTATTAGCTGGTGCAGACCTTCCAATGTGGCGGAAGTCAGAAGTTTCTTGGGACTTGCTGGGTATTACCGTAAATTTGTGGAAGACTTCTCTAGCATTGCTCTACCTCTAACTCGCTTAACCCAGAAGCGAGTAAAGTTTGATTGGACAGAGGAGTGCGAGAAAAGTTTCCAGGAGTTAAAGCAGCGATTAGTGTCAGCTCCCATCCTTGTTCTTCCGTCAGGATCTGAGGGTTTTACACTTTATACTGATGCCTCTCGAAGAGGATTGGGATGCGTTCTGATGCAGAGTGGAAAGGTGATAGCTTATGCCTCCAGACAACTGAAGCCTTATGAGCAGAATTATCCTACTCATGATCTGGAATTAGCTGCGGTGGTTTTTGCTTTAAAGATTTGGCGGCATTATCTCTATGGGGTGTCGTGTGATGTGTATACAGACCATAAGAGTCTAAAATATATCTTCACACAGAAGGAGCTCAATTTGAGGCAGAGGAGGTGGTTGGAGCTTCTGAAGGACTATGATCTGAATCTGCATTATCATCCTGGGAAGGCTAATGTTGTGGCTGATGCCTTGAGTAGGAAGACCTCTTCTGAGTTAGCTGCTATGCTTACCTCCCAGCCTCACATTCTGAAGGACCTCGAGAGGTGGGAGATTGGACTGAGAGTACAGCAGTCTGATGGACTTGTTGCTGCACTTATTCTTCAGCCGACTCTTGTTGACAAAATTAAGTCCTCCCAGATGGAAGATCCAGATCTTCAAAGAATTAAGGTTGCTGTTCAGTCAGGAGTTCAGAGTGGATTTTATGTAATGGATGATGGATCCCTGAGATTTGAAGGCAGACTTTGTGTACCTAGCAATGAGGAGTTGAAAGCCGAGATTTTGAGGGAGGCTCACTACTCTCCCTATACTGTTCATCCAGGTGGTACTAAAATGTATAGAGACTTAAAGGAGAATTTTTGGTGGAAAGGTATGAAGAGGGAGATTGCTCAGTTTGTGGCCAAGTGCTTGGTATGTCAGCGAGTGAAGGCCGAACACCAAAGGCCTGCGGGACCCCTTCAGTCTCTGATGATTCCTCAGTGGAAATGGGAAAAGATTACTATGGATTTTGTGACTGGTTTGCCCAAAACTCCCAGGAGTAATGATGCAGTTTGGGTTATTGGACAGACTGACAAAATCAGCCCACTTTCTACCTTTCAGAGTTGGAGTCTCGAGTGATAGATTGGCTAGCATGTATATTGAGCAGATCGTGAGACTTCATGGTGTTCCTGTCTCTATTGTATCTGACCGGGATACCAGATTTGTATCACAGTTTTGGAAGAGCCTTCATAAGGCCTTGGGAACCAAATTAAACTTTAGCACAGCTTATCATCCCCAGTCTGATGGACAGTCAGAGAGGACCATACAGATTCTGGAGGACATGTTGCGAGCCTGTGTGATGGACTTGGGTGGGGCTTGGGATAATCACTTACCTTTGGTGGAATTTGCATATAATAATAGTTACCAAGCCAGTATCCACATGGCTCCATTTGAGGCCTTGTATGGTAGGAGGTGCAGATCTCCTTTATGTTGGGATGATGTGGGGGAAAGAAAATTGCTAGGCCCTGAGCTGATCCAGCAGACAGTAGATAAGGTGCATTTGATCAGGGAGCGTCTTCGTACAGCTCAGAGCAGGCAGAAAAGTTATGCTGATGTCAGAAGAAGGGAGTTAGAATTTCAGGTTGGGGATCATGTATTCTTAAGGGTATCACCAACCAAGGATGTGATGAGATTTGGGATTAGAGGAAAGCTTAGTCCACGCTATATTGGACCTTTTGAGATCTTGAGCAGAGTTGGGGAGGTTGCATACAGCTTAGCACTGCCTCCGATTTTATCTGGTGTTCACAATGTATTCCATGTATCTATGTTGAGGAAGTATGTTTCAGACCCCAGTCATGTTATAGCTTATGAGCCTATTCAGTTGAGGAAGGATTTATCATATGAGGAACATCCTATGCGTATCGTGGACCGCAAAGATCAGGTACTGAGGCGGCGTACCATTCCCTATGTCAAGATACAATGGAGTAATCATTCTGAGAGGGAGGCTACTTGGGAACTGGAGGAAGAGATGAAAACAAAGTATCCACAATTATTTGAAGGTAATTTATCTATCTTAGATTGTTGACTTTTGAGATTTATAGTATACCAATTTCGAGGCCGAAATTTTTATAAGGAGGGGAGGATGTAGTAACCCGGTTTAGATGAACCAGGTTTGGTTCAGATGAACCAGGTTCTAGCCTGTTGGTTTTCCCTGGCTGACGCTTCGCTCCAGGTGAAGCGTTTAGTCTTCGGAAACTCCCGAACCGAGGCGTCGCACAGGTGATTAAAATGTGAAGGAGGAGGACTCCTTCCTTCATCCTGGCGCGCATCATTCTCAGGTATGTCCCCCTGCCACAGAGAGAGAGAGAGAGAGAGAGAGAGAGAGAGAGAGAGAGAGAGAGAAAGAGAAGAAGAGAGAGAGAGAGCCAGAGAGAGAGAGAGGCCTGAGAGTTGGCCGGTGACCTCCACCGGCGCCGGACGTGCGTCCGGTGGAGGTCCGGCCGGCCTTGGTGGCCGGCCGTGCCGCCGGCACCGAGCGCACAGTGCGGAGAGAAAAAGAGAGAAAGAGAGGGAGAGAGAGAAAATTAGAGAGAGAGAGAGAGGGAGGCCGGCCGCGGCGCGGCCGGCTCTGGTCCGGCCAACGGCGGCCGGACCGGCTCCAATTTGGCCGGAATCGATGCCGGCACAGTGAATTTCACGCGGAGCAAGAGAGAGAGAGGAGAGAAATTGAGAGAGAAAGAGGGGGGAAGGAGGCGCGGCCGGCTCCGGCCCGGCCTCCGGTGGCCGGCCGGACGGATTAGGCCGGCGGCGGCCCTGGCCGCCGGCCGGAGGTGTCCCCTGTTTCGGGCGAAACAGGGGAGCAGGGGGGATTGGCCATGGGCCGGCTGGGCCGGCCTGGTCTGGGCCTATTGGGCCGTGCAGCGAGCAGTTTTGGGGCTAGTTTTTGGGCCCCGTAACGGGCCGAGATTAGCAAAAAAATTATATGGCTAGAATCTGGGTTAATTCTAGTTTCTTGGGGTATTTTTACTTCCCCAATTGGGTGTGTATAGTGGGAGATATTCGAGCCCAAAGTTGGGCCCGTGAACTAGTCTGGGTAGGGTCTTAAGGGTCATTTTATTAATTAGATTTCAGTGAATTAATTATGTACATTGATCCTGTAGGTGCCCAGACATCTGATTAGTTGGTGCATCATTTGGATTTTGCGTAGGAGGTAAGTAAGACTATTATGCAAATTTAATAATTGTTTAATTAATTGAGTATATACAGTTTGCATGCATTTTTATAAATAAGAAGAAAATAGAAATTATCTGAATTGTCTATGTAGCATGGAACTGTGGATTACAAATGAACAATTATATGATTATAGTGATTGGTAATATTGTAAGAAATGATTTATTGATGTATATGCCAGAAATGTGATGCCTGTACGATATGTTTATATTGAGGTGACTATATGCATTTCCTAGTACTGTGCAAACCACTGTGAGGTAATGTGAGATACAGATGCATGATGTAATTGTGATGAAAATGTTAAATAGATTTATATGGGTCGCCGCGGTTCTCCTTTACTATGGCCCCACACATTGTAGCTGTTCTGTTATGATATGGCCACACACACCGTAGAGTGTGTTCTGTTATGGTATGGCCCCACATGTCTTACAATGTGTTCTGTTGATTTTCATATGGCCACATACATCGTAGAGTGTGTTCTGTTATGGTATGGCCCCACACATCGTACAATGTGTTCTGTTGATTTTATATGGCCACACATCTGGAGGATGTGCTCTGATTGAGGTATTGCAGGGCCGTGGGACACATAGGAAATCTATAATTACATAAACAGTGAGTTTGCTAGAATGCATATCCTGATGCTTATCGAATGTTCAATTTATGTTAAGTTGACAAAATGCATATGTTGATAGCATGTTAAATATAATTCAAGTATGATATGATTGTATAATAGGCTTACTTATTGAGTGTAAACTCATTAAACCTTCACAATGTTTTTCAGAGCCTCAGGGTTGATGATGGATATTCGGAGTTGATGGAGCTTCTAATAAATAAAATAAGAACCATTGCATTGGTGTAATCCTATTATGTTTGTGTAGGGCTTGTTGTAGCCCAACTTTATTAGCATGACTTGGGTGTAGGGTTTGAAACCCAAAACTTATAACTATCATTTGTATTATGGTTGGTTTTCATATTTATTGCCATTTGAATCGTATATCAAGATTTTTAAGATGCCTTGCGTGCCCGGCACGCGGCGGGTTGTCACCCTAGCCCAATATTTGGGTCTGGGGTGTGACAAACCTCTGGTTCAGCGATGGCCGGCAGCACACCCACACTCACAGTCAAAGCAGGCCTTGCCACGGAGCTCGGAGTCCCGGTCTTAGAATACGCGTCGAAGCTCGAGAACTCGTCAGTGGCACTGGCGATGCTGCTGCTATCGCTGATCGAGCTTGCAACCGATGGCTCCGGCCCGATGGACAATGTATCCTCCTCTTCACTCTCCGGTATTGTCCGGTCCCCGAGCCCGTCCCCGTCCCCATCCCCTCCCTCCTCCATCATCACTACTTCAGCAGCTTCCTCTTGTCCTTCCTCCAGCCCCTCCTGTCCACCTCCTTCTCCGGCTCCGTCAAGATCGCCTAAGAAACCCTAGAGAGAAGCGCGGTCGGATAGAAGGAACGAAAAAAAAAAAAGAAAGATATGCGGATAGAAGGAAGGGGGGCAAGAATGTAAAAGCATCGCGTTTAGTGACGGAATTATTCGTCCGTCACTAAAGTAGGGAAAAAATAAAATTTCTATTATTTTCATCATTAAATTTATATTTTAATTATTTTTTAAAAAATCTATGATGAAAAAATTAATTCATTTAGTGACGGATGGGGCAGTTTGTCACTAAATTAGTAACGGATTGATTTTTTCATCATAATTTTTTTTAAAAAATAGAGTATAAATTTAGTGATGGAAGGGCAATCCGTCACTAATTTAGTGACGGAAGGGCAATCCGTCACTAAATTAGGGATGCACGCAGGCGCACGCCAATGGCTGGCATAGGGCGCTGGGCATGCGCAGACATGGCGCAAGGGGCACTGGATACAGGTGAGGTTGTGCGGCCGAAGGGACAGGCTTATTGGCACAAATGCGAGTGGGCTAGGCCAGGCGCGCACGCGCAGGCCGAGTAGCAGATGCGCATGGCATGTGCCGGGAGCCAAACACATGGCTGGGATGCGCATGGGAGGCGGCGCATGTAACTGGCACATACGGATGCAGCTTTTTTTGTCTAATTTTTTTTAAAAAAATTTAGAGTATATATTTAGATAGGCAATCCATCACTAATTCATCACTAATTTAGTGACGGATTACTCTTCCGTCACTAATTTGTGATGAATTAGTGACGGAAGGCAATCCATCACTAATTTAGTGACGGATTGCCTCATCCGTCACTAATCTGTGACTAATTAGTGACGGAAGGGCAATCCGTCACTAAATTAGTGATGGATGACCTTGTCCGTCACTAAATTAGTGACGGATTTCTCTTCCATCACTAATTTTGTGATGAATTAGTGACGGAAGTACAATCCGTCACTAAATTAGGGATGCATGCGCAGCCAAGTGCAGTCATGCATAGGCGCATGTACGCGCAGACACAGCACTAGGCATGCGCAAATACAACGCAAGGGTGCCAGATACAAGCAAGGTTATGCGGCCGAAGAGACAAGCCAATTGGTGCAAACGCGCGCGGGCCATGGCAGGCGCGCGCATAGGCTGAGTAGCAGATGCGCATGGCGCGTGCCGGGAGGCAGACACGTGGCTGGGATGCACATGGGAGGCGACACATGTAACTGGCACATGCGGACGCAGCTTTTTTCGTCACAATTTATTTTTTAAAAAAAATTAGAGTATATATTTAGATGTCAATCCGTCACTAATTCATCACTAATTTAGTGACGGATTACTCTTTCATCACTAATTTATGATGGATTAGTGACGGATGGGGCAATCCATCACTAAATTAGTGATGGATTGCCCCATCCGTCACTAATTCGTGATGGATTAGTGACGAAAAGAAAATCCATCACTAATTTAGTGACGAATTACTCTTTCGTCACTAATTTATGATGGATTAATGACGAAAGGGGCAATCCGTCACTAATTTAGTGATGGATTGCCCCATCCGTCACTAATTCGTGACGGATTAGTGACGGAAGGGAAATCCATCACTAATTTACTGATAGATTGCTCTTTCATCACTAATTTGTGATGGATTAGTGATGGAAGTGGCAATCCGTCACTAAATTTAGTGACGGATGTGATAGTCCGTCACTAATTTAGTGATGGTTTAGTGACGCATAGACTAATCCGTCACTAATTTTAATTTTCGTCGCTATTTGTTACTAAACCGTCACAATTTAGTGACGAAAATTTCTATCACTAATTTTCATCACTATTTTAACATTTTCTTGTAGTGACCTTCTTCAAGTGTCGAGAAAGACGGACGTCCTTCTCTCTGGACCCCTGCAAGAAAAAGTCCCCAGAGACCGGATGCTCCAGTGGGGACCCTCCAACGCTCAAGTTAGTCACTTGGGATCAGACAAGAACTGCTCAACAGAAGGGAGCTGAGACAGTTAGGGTTTTTGCTAGCAGGAAGAAAGCTAAAAAACCAGAGTTCCAGTCCCTACTTACAGCGTAGGTGCATGCTTTTATACCTGCCCGAACGTCCCATCTTTATGTTCTAGAAGATTGCTGTCGTACCATCACTATGCGCGCCAGAGGCGTCCCACGTTACCTGTCAATACGGCTTTACAGGTGTCTAGCATCCGTGGTTGCACTTGATGCGCGCCGTTGCTTGACATGACCGTGCACAGTTGCAAGTGGTAGCGAATCGTACTCCGTAATGGGGCACAGTCATGCACAGGGACATGCAATGCACCATACGCCGTTATGAGGCATGGCCGCAAGCAGCCACGGGCGCACGGCGAGTCACGTGGGTGTGCCAGGTGGCCCGGAGTTGTCGTTTGGTTTGAAGGCTAGTTCACGTGCTGAACGTTGATGATGCCTGTGCACCCGAGACCAGAGGGGGTCTCGAGGTTGAGATATAGTGACCTCTCCCCGAGACCGGAGGAGGTCTCGGGGGTGAGATAGTGCTGGTGCACCTCGAGACCGGAGGGGGGTCTCGGGGTCGAGATATGGTGACCTCACCCCGAGACCGAAGGGGGTCTCGGGGTCGAGACATGGTGACCTCACCCCGAGACCGGAGGAGGTCTCGGGGGTGAGATGGTGCTGGTGTACCCCGAGACTGGAGGGGGGTCTCGGGGTCGAGATATGGTGATCTCACCCCGAGACCGGAGGAGGTCTCGAGGGTGAGATGGTGTTGGTGCACCCCGAGACCGGAGGGGGGGGGGACTCGGGGTCGAGTCATGGTGACCTAACCCCGAGACCGGAGGAGGTCTCGGGGGTGAGATGGTGCTGGTGCACCCCGAGACCGGAGGGGGGTCTCGGGGTCGAGATATGATGATCTCAGCCCGAGACCGGAGGAGGTCTCGGGGTTGAGATGGTGCTGGTGCACCCCGAGACCGAAGGGGGGTCTCGGGGTCGAGACATGGTGACCTCACCCTAAGACCGGAGGAGGTCTCGGGGGTGAGATGGTGCTGGTGCACCCCGAGACCGGAGGGGGGTCTCGGGGTCGAGATATGGTGATCTCACCCCGAGACCGGAGGAGGTCTCAGGGGTGAGATGATGCTTGTGTACCCCAAGACCGGGGGGTCTCGGGGTTGAGATGTGGTGACCTATGTTAGCTATTGTTACCATTCATTCTAACGGCGTTGGATCAGCCACATCAGATGCCCCCTCACCCCTAAGGTGAAGCGGGCCCCACTGCAAGGCAAAAGGGGTGCTACCTCCCACGTGGCTGATATCCGTTCACATCTCTATGCGGACGGCATGGGAAATGTGAAAAGGCGGCTGCTTTCGTATACTGAGCCCGCCATGATCGATCTTGAGGCGAGGTTAACTCTTCGAAGTCCGCATGGAAAGCTACATCATCATTACCTCTCATAGCGGCGACGTCAGCGGAGTCCTATCATTGGCCGGAGGCGTACCGTATCACGCGTTGGGCAACCATCGAGGCGAACCAGCCTATGGTGGGGGTCCATGTGGCTGACAAGACGAGGCGGAACAATTTGAAAACCCAATAAAACTCGAATGAGGGGTTGAATCTGGCCACACCACTGCTGCCATCGTCGTCTTCCTCTGAGCCTCTACGTTTTGGTCTCCCTATAACCCGAGAACCTGTGCTTAGCTTCCCTTTCCTCAGGTCAGTTCTTTGTCCATTCTAGACTCCTCTATCCCTTCTTTTACCCATGAGTTCTCCATCTTGGACCTCGGAAGACGATTCGAAGAATCATTCTCCCTCTGAGAGGCACTGCGCTTCTCTTGTACCTTCCCCCTCTCCTCCACTTGAGTGGTCCACTGACTCAGAGGACCGCGTCCCCTTGGCCCGGTGATGGGTCACTGGTGGGGCCCCATCAAGGGGCCGCCAGTCAGAGGCCGGTACCTCCTCGAGGGTGGAGGGGTCCCCGGAGGGGACCGCCTCAATGGTAACAGGTCTAGATTTGGCAAAAATCTGGGCTTGTTACCAGATTCCCTGGGGCGTTGAGCTTTTCTTGCCGACCCCCGATGATAGAGTCATCTCCTCCCGACCCGGCCGGGTGGCCCTTTATGAGATTTGCTTGAAGGTGGGTCTTCATCCACCCTTTCCTCCCTGTTTCATCAACCTTCTTGAATACTACTCCTTGACTCCTTCCCAACTGGTCCCAAATTCCTACCGGGTCATTAGCGCCTTTGTTATTCTCTGTCATCGTCTTGGCATCACCCCCAGAATCTCTCTTTTCCAATCTTTTTATATCCTCCGGTCCCAGAAGGGTTGGTGGCTGTTCCATCCCCGACCCAATTGGGTTCTCAAGCTCTTTCTTCCTTCTTCGATCAATGGATGGAAATCCTGGTTCTTTTTTGCTGGCCTAGACCAAGTTAGGCCCCGGTGGGGAGACCCCGACCTTCGAGGCAACGCAAACTCCACCGTCCACCCTGAAGATCGGGAAGCGTTGGATCAATTGTTAGCTGCCGAGATCCCTCGGTACACCTTGCTCTTGACGGAAGATAACCTCCAGTTGGCGGGTCTTATCTCCCACCGGGGTAAGCCATTTCCACACTTAGCCAAAATTTTGCCTGCTTATTCTTTTTCCCTCTTTTTTTTAAAAACCTTAACCGATATCATGCAGCCATGAAGATATCGACACAGAGACTCCTGAAGGCCGTCTCCAAGAAGAGGGCCCGGGAGGGGCCGAGTGAAGGCCAGCAAGCTCCAGCCCTTAAACGCCCGACAGCTCGGGTTCCCCGACCACCGGCACCACAAGACCCCCCGGCTGCTCCAGAAATCGACCTCATAGCCGACACCCCACTAGAGATGGCAGCGACCGTGGGGTACCAATAGAGGAGCCAGCTGCAGAGGAGCCGGCGGTGGCAGAGGAGCCCACAGTGGCGGAGGAGCTTCCTGCCCCTGGTGAACCAACTCCACCCGAGGTGGTCAGGGACTGGGGCGAGGGGCCATCAGGGACAGCAAGCCCACCCCCGAGAGGATGCCTAGGAGCAGCCCGCACACCGAGCCAGAGAATGCTGAGGTGGCCGAACGGAGCAGAGCCAAACCAGGGCCACCCTGGGACTCCATCCTGAATGACGTCGCTGGGCTGAGCAGGTCCTTGCTCCAATTTTCATGCTCGAGGTCCTGGAAGAGCTCAGCCACCTGAAGGCAGGTACATTTTTCCGAGAATCCTACGCGGCCCTAGTCAGGGTAAGCGGTCCTTCCACCCCTTGCTTTTATATTTCTCTCTTTTTTTGTTAACCTGGAACTTTCATGCTGCTTGCGCATTCCCTAAGGGCCGCGAGGGAGGTAATCCACGGTGGGAAGGCCCTTCTGTGCGAGGCATAGAAGGAGGCCGAAGATGCCCAGCGCCGCGCGGAGGCGGCTGAGGAGAGAGTAGGGTCTGCAGAGGGAAAGGCAGTGGTAGCGGAGGAAAAAGCAAGGACCGCAGAGGAGAAGGCACTGGCAGTGGAGGAGAAAGCACACCAGGCCGGGAAGGAGGTGAGTCACGCCCAAGAAGCCGAGAGGGCTGCAACGGCAGCCCTCGCCGCGGAGGAAAGAGCTCGGGCCGTTGAGGTGGAAGCTACCATCGTGGCTAGGACCACTGGAATCATAGAAGAGTACAAAGCGTCCGAGCGCTTTGCAGATGATTTGGCAGAAGCTTCGACGGCGGTGTTTCTTCAAGGGTTCCAGCACGGGAAGGAGAAAATTGCCAGGGACTTGAACATTCCCCAAGCCCTGGAAGTCGAACCAGATCACTTCTCATATTCGGCCCCCTCCGACGATGAGCCCGTGCCAGCTGAACCGTGAGCTTCCTTGTATTTTTATTTTTGCAAGTCCGACGACGTCGACATTTTGTAATTACTTCAAATTAATAAAGATCTTTTTCCTCCAAGATAAATTTCCTATTTGCGACTCTTATCCCAAATTCATTGACTGATAATGCGCAACCTCTTGGTCCTATTAGTGCCAGGGGATAACTCTCAATTCACGTGTGAGTTATTCCATCTTAGCCATCTAGGACCAAAACTCGGGGCAAGGAAGGATAAGTTTCTTGGGGTTGAAGAGCCGATCGTTGGAGGTTAAGGTAGGCGGGCTCCTTAGGACCGACGGCGCACCGCTCTGCCAAGGGTATGTCAGGCCTTACGCCAGGTAGGCACATGGCTTTAGGTGCCGATGGGGGTCGGACTTTATGCCTGGCTGGCCCAGGGCTTTAGATGTCGATGGGTGTCGTGCTTTAGGTGCCGTCAGGTGTCGAGCTTTATGCCTGGCTAGCCCAGGGCTTTAGATGCCGATGGGTGTCGGGCTTTATGCATGGCTGGCACAGGGCTTTAGGTGCCGATGGGTGTCAGGCTTTATGCCTGGCTGGCCTAGGGCTTTAGGTGCCGACGGGTGTCGGGCTTTATGCCTAGCTAGCCCAGGGCTTTAGATGCCGATGGGTGTCGGGCTTCATGCCTGGCTGGCCCAGGGCTTTAGGTGCCGATGGGTGTCGGGCTTTATGCCTGGCTAGCCCAGGGCTTTAGGTGCCGACGGGTGCCGGGCTTTATGCCTGGCTAGCCCAGGGCTTTAGATGCCGACGGGTGTCAGGCTTCATGCCTGGATGGCCCAAGGCTTTAGGTGCTGACGGGTGTCGGGCTTTATGCCTGGCTGGCCCAGGGCTTTAGATGCCGATAGGTGTCGGGCTTTAGGTGCTGTTGGGTGTCGGGCTTTATGCCTGGCTGGCCCAGGGCTTTAGGTGC
This sequence comes from Calamus simplicifolius, assembly GCA_900491605.1. NCBI lineage: Eukaryota > Viridiplantae > Streptophyta > Magnoliopsida > Arecales > Arecaceae > Calamus > Calamus simplicifolius. The sequence goes on from UESW01004480.1 coordinate 693,792, forward strand.
CGATGGGTGTCGGGCTTTATGCCTGGCTGGCCCAGGGCTTTATGCCTGGCTGGCCCAGGGCTTTAGGTGCCGACGAGTGTCAGGCTTTATGCCTGGCTGGCCCAGGGCTTTAGATGCCGATGGGTGTCGGGCTTTATGCGTGGCTGGCCCAGGGCTTTAGGTGCCGATGGGTGTCGGGCTTTATGCCTGGCTAGCCCAGGGCTTTAGATGCCGACGGGTGTCGGGCTTTATGCCTGGCTGGCCTAGGGCTTTAGGTACCGACGGGTGTTGGGCTTTATGCCTGGCTGGCCCAGGGCTTTAGGTGCCAACGGGTGTCAGGCTTTATACCTGGCTGGCCCAGGGCTTTAGGTGCCGATGGGTGTCGGGCTTTAGGTGCCGTCGGGTGTCGGGCTTTATGCCGGGCTGGCCCAGGGCTTTAGGTTCCAACGGGTGTCGGGCTTTATGCCTGGCTAGCCTAGGGCTTTAGATACCGTCGGGTGTCGGGCTTTATGCCTAGCTGGCCCAGGGCTTTAGGTACCGACGGGTTTCGGGATTTATGCCTGGCTGGCCCAGGGCTTTAGATGCCGACTGTTGTCTGGCTTTATGCCTGGCTGGCCTAGGGCTTTAGGTGCCGATGGGTGTCGGGCTTTATGCCTGGCTGGCCCAGGGCTTTAGGTGCCGACGGGTGTCAGGCTTTATGCCTAGCTGGCCTAGGGCTTTAGATGCCGACGGGTGTCAGGCTTTAGGTGCCGTTGGGTGTCAGGCTTTATGCCTTGCTGGCTCAGGGCTTTAGGTGCCGACAGGTGTCGGGCTTTATGCCTGGCTGGCCCAGCGCTTTAGATGCCGATGGATGTCAGGCTTTATGCCCGGCTGGCCCAGGGCTTTAGGTGCCGATAGGTGTCGGGCTTTATGCCCAGATGACCCAAGGCTTTAGGTGCCGACGGGTGTCGGGCTTTATGCCTTGCTGGCCTGGGGCTTTAGATGCCGACGGGTGTCGGGCTTTATGCCTGGCTGGCCCAGGGCCTTAGGTGCCGATGGGTGTCGGGCTTTATGCCTGGCTGGCCCAGGGCTTTAGGTGCCGATGGGTGTCGGGCTTTATGCCTGGCTAGCCCAGGGCTTTAGGTGCTGATGGGTGTCGGGCTTTAGGTGCCATCGGGTGTCGGGTTTTATGCCTGGCTGGCCCAGGGCTTTAGGTGCCGACGGGTGTCGGGCTTTATGCCTGGCTGGCCTAGGGCTTTAGATGCCGATCGGTGTTGAGCTTTATGCCTGGCTGGCCCAGGGCTTTAGGTGCCGACGGGTGTCGGGCTTTATGCCTGGCTGGCCCAGGGCTTTAGATGCCGATGGGTGTCGGGCTTTATGCCTGGCTGGCCCAGGGCTTTAGGTGCCGATGGGTGTCGGGCTTTATGCCTGACTGGCCCAGGGCTTTAGGTGCCGATGGGTTTCGGGCTTTATGCCTGGTTGGCCCAGGGCTTTAGATGCCGACGGGTGTCGAGCTTTAGGTGCCGTTGGGTGTCGGGCTTTATGTCCGGCTAGCCCAGGGCTTTAGGTGCCGATAGGTGTCGGGCTTTATGCCTGGCTGGCCCAGGGCTTTAGATGCCGATGGGTGTCGGGCTTTATGCCTGGCTGGCCCAGGACTTTAGGTGCCGACGGGTGTCGGGCTTTATGCCCGGCTGACCCAGGGCTTCAGGTGCCGATGGGTGTCGGGCTTCATGCCAGGCTGGCTCAGGGCTTTAGATGCCGACGGGTGTTAGGCTTTAGGTGCCGTCAGATGTCGGGCTTTATGCCTGGCTGGCCCAGGGCTTTAGGTGCCGATGGGTGTCGGGCTTTATGCCTGGCTGGCCCAGGGCTTTAGATGCTGATGGGTGTTGGGCTTTATGCCTGGCTGGCCTAGGGCTTTAGGTGTCGACAGATGTTGGGCTTTATGGCTGGCTAACCCAGGGCTTCAGGTGCCGATGGGTATCGTGCTTCATGCCTGGCTGGCCCAGGGCTTTAGGCAAAAAGAACTCAGGAGCTAAAATTGAAATTTATTAATATAGAATGAGGGGCAAAGGCCCAAAAGAATATAGGCACGATATTTAATATGAGAGGAGAAATGCGTTACTGATAATACCGATGAAGGTTGTCTACATTCCATGTCCTAGGAAGCGACTTCCCATCAAGCTCTTCGATCTTGTAAGCTCCGTGACGAAGTGTCTCGGTGATCTGATAGGGTCCTTCCCAATTTGGGGCTAGCTTACCTCCCTCCGCCGGCTTCGAGACTTCAGCCCGTCGAAGGATCAGGTCCCCCGACAGGAAAGTCCTGGGATGCACACGGGCGTTGTAATATTTGGCGGCCCGTTGCCGGTAGACTGCCATCCGAAGTCACGCTCGGTCTCGCATTTCCTCCATCAGGTCGAGGTTGGCTCGCAGCTGGTCTTGGTTGCCTTCCTTGTTGTACAACTCTACCCGAGGGCTTGGTGAGCCAACCTCTACCAGGATGACGACTTTGGATCCAAAGACTAGGCTGAATGGGGTCTCGCCGGTGGGGGCTCGTGGCGTTGTGTGGTAGGCCCACATCACGTTGGGGAGCTCCTCCACCCATCGTCCCTTACAGTCATCCAGTCAAGTTCTCAATTCTTGGAGAATGATTCGATTAGTTATCTCGGCCGCCTCGTTGGTCTGAGGGTGCCCGACGGAAGTAAATTTCTGACGGATGTCCAGTTCGAAGCAGAATTCCTGGAAGGGCGTGTTGTCAAACTGCCGGCCATTGTCAGTGACCAGGGTGTGTGGCAGTCCGAACCGACATATAATGGACTTCCAAAAGACGGATCTCACTTTGCTTTCCGTGATCTTAGTAAGGGCCTCGGCTTCAACCCACTTGGTGAAGTGATCAACGACCACCAGAAGGAACTTTTGCTGTCCGAAGGCCGAGGGAAATGGTCTCAGGATATCCATACCCCACTGGGCGAAGGGCCAGGGTGCCACCAAGGGGGTTAAATGAGACGTCGGCTATCACTGGATATTAGCATGGCGCTGATAGCTATCACATCTCTTAACGAGCTCGACTGCATCCTCCTTCATGGTCAGCCAAAAGTACCCCTATCGTAGGGCCTTGTAAGCCAAGGCTCTGCCCCCCAGGTGACTTCCACAGATGCCTTCATGGATCTCCCGCAGGATGTAGTCTGACTCTACTGGTCCCACGCACCTGAGGACCGGGTATGAGAATGATCTTCGATAAAGCTTCCCATCTATCATCAAGAACCTCGGGGCCCTCCGCCTGAGTAGCTTGGCCTCAGCGGGGTTCTCTGGGAGAGTGCCGTCGATCAAATATCGGATGTAGGCGTCCATCCAGGAGGGCTCTTGCTCAACCGGTAACGCTTCATCTGCAACTTCAATGCTTGGGGCTTGAAGGTGCTCCACATATGTTAGTCCCAGCATCCCATCGACCGAAGTGGCTAAATGGGATAATGCGTCGGCCCTAGCATTCTCCGCTCGGGGAATGTAGCTGACACGGAAGTAAGAGAACCGAGAGGCTTGGGATTGCACCTTGCTCAGGTAACGGGACATGGTTGGATCCCTAGCCTCGTACTCCCCAGTGATTTGCCTAGAAACAAGTTGAGAGTCCGTGAAGGCCCTCAAATGCCCTGCGCCTAACTCCTCAGCCAACCTCATTCCCGCTAACAGGGCTTCGTACTCCGCGTGGTTGTTAGTTGCCAGGAACTGGAATCTAAGAGCATACTGCACCGCATCCCCTTCAGGGCTCGCAAGAATGAGTCCAGCTCCGCTTCCTTGAGAATTTGCTGCTCCATCCACATGCAAAATCCAATCCTCTTTTTCTGCCTCCTCGGTCGAGGGAGGGTCCACACATTCCTCCGGGCGTACCTCCTCCACACCCTTCTCGATCCATGAACACTCAACCAAGAAATCAGCTATCACCTGAGACTTCATGGCCGACCTTGGTTGGATGGATAGGTCAAATTCACTTAGTTTAATGGCCCATTTGGCTAGCCGACCGGAGGTATCAGGGCGAGACAAGATGGTCCGAAGAGGTTGGTCCGTGAGCACCATGATGGGATGAACTTGAAAGTAGGGTCGAAAGCGTTGGGCAAAGACCACCAGGGCAAAAATGATCTTTTTGGTTCTAGAATATCTAGTCTCGGCATAATGAAGTACCTTACTGGTGTAATAGACCGGCCTCTGGAGTCCATCAACATCCATGCGCACGAGCACAAAGCTGACAGCTTCGGGGGAGGCTGCGAGATATAGGAAGAGCTCCTCCCCACTCTTTGGCTTGGACAACAGCGGGGGAGTGGATAAAAATTGCTTCAACTCCTCGAAGGCATCCTAACACTTCTTTGTCCACTCGAAGCCATTGACCTTGCGCAGCGCCTTAAAGAAGGGCAGGCACCTTTCTGCCGATCTTGACATGAAGTGACTCAAATCCGCCACCCTCCCGGTTAGGCATTGCACCTCCTTCTTGTTAGCTGGGGGCCTCATATCCAAGATAGCCCTGATCTTGTTAGGGTTGGCTTCAATCCCTCGCTGGGTTACCATAAAGCCCAGAAACTTGCCTGCCGCCACTCCAAAGGTGCACTTGTGGGGGTTAAGCCTCATCCGATACTGGCGCAGGTTGTTGAAGGTCTCCTCGAGGTCGGCGACATGGTCAGCAGCGCTGGTGCTCTTGGTCAGCATATCATCCACGTACACTTTCATGTTACGCCCTATCTGATCCTCAAAGACCTTATTCATCAACCTTTGATAGATGGCCCCGGCATTCTTCAGCCCAAACGGCATTACCTTGTAGTAGTAAATCCCCTTTTCTGTAATAAAAGAGGTGGCTTCTTCATCCGCCGGGTTCATCCTGATCTGATTGTACCTCGAGAACGCATCCATGAAACTAAGGGTTTCATGCCCAGAAGTGGCGTCCACTAGCTGGTCGATCCGGGGTAACGGGAAGCTATCTTTGGGGCATGCCTTGTTGAGGTCGATGAAGTCCACGCATATCCTTCAGCTCCCACTGGCCTTGCGAACCATCATGACATTTGTCAGCCAGTCCGGGTAGTGCACCTCGCATATATGACTGGCAGCCAGTAGCTTCCGCACCTCCTCATCCACGGCCTTCTGTCGATCGAGGGCAAAACTCCTTTTCTTCTGCCAGATAGGTTGGCACTCCGCCCGAATGTTAAGTTGGTGGGTAATCACCTCTTCTGGAATTCCAGGCATATCGGACGCCGACCAGGCAAAATGTCTGCATTAGCTTGCAGAAAGGTGAGGAGTCGGTCACGAGCCTCCTCCGGGAGTAGGGTTCCAATCCAGACCGTTCTCGTTGAGTTCTCCTCGAGGGGGAGAGTAAGCAATCACTCGGCCGGCTCTCCTTTTCTCTCCGGGTCTCGAGGATCCAGCGTCTCAGGTACCGGCGCGGGTGCCACCCCCTGCGGACTAGGGGTCATGTGGTAGCAAAGTGAAGGTGGATTCTGCTCTCCCCGCATCTCCCCGACTCCTTCGCTGGTAGGAAACCTCATGAGGAGCCTCTTAGTGGATATGACACCATCCAAAAGATTGAGCCAGGGCCTCCCGAGGATCGCATTGTAAGCAAGGGGCACACGAACCACCAAGAACTTCATGAAAACCATACTTTGACACGGGGTTGTACCGGCCGTCACAGGGAGAGTGACCTCCCCCTCGACTTTCACTGAATCTTCAGTAAACCCCATCAGGGGCGTGGCGACGGGCCGGAGTAGATCGGGCGACAGGTTCATGCGAACAAAAGCGTCATAGTTCAAAACATCCACAGAGCTCCCACTATCAACTAGAATTTTCTTTACATGATGTTTAGCAATCGTCATGGATACAACGACACTGTCATCATTTTTGTTTATTACCTCCTCTGTTGACCCAATTGAGGATTTTGATGATTAACAAAACTATTTGAGTATAACATTTAATGTTACTAATGATTTTGATTAAGTTTTTCAGATTATAAGTCTAATTGATGATCAAAATCAAGAAGGAAAATCAAGTTCTGGTTTGAATCTAATGTCAAGGTAAGACTGCAGACATTAGAGTCGACACATGGAATCAAAGAGCTGACTCCAGAAAATGGCACGGACTTAGAGTCGACTCCGGGACTGTGAGAGCCGACTCTATCAGAAACAACAGAACGTTGGATTTTCAGGCCACGACTTAGAGTCGACTCCCAGACTTCTAGAGTTGACTCCAGAAGAATTTTGTGTCGACCCTAGAAAAGTCAGAGACGACTCCAGATCGAGCGGATTAAATAATTTTGAGTTAGAGCCGACTCCAGAAAAGCCAGAGCCGACTCCAGAATGTTAGACACGGCTCCAGAACTGTCAGACCGACTCTAAACTTTATCTTTATCTATTTTAATCCCAACGGCTATTGTTATTTATGGATCTAATCCTTTTTCACTTGCTTCTAACGGATAGTTTCACACTATTTGTGGATTAATCGGATCTATAAGAAGAGGGTTGATTGCATCCCAAAAACAAGAGAGGAAAAGAGAAGAAAGAGGCAAAAAGAAAAGAATAGAGAAAATCTTTGAGATCTATCAGAAAAGAAAAGAGGGAAAACCTGTAAGGAAAGATCATACTCATTCCCCAAAAGAAGAGAAAGAGATTCCAAGCCTTTGCTGTTCTATTTAGAAGAAATCTCAAGAGAAGGAAGAAGCCCTAGTTTTTCTAATCTTCTGAGCCTCAAGAGCATATTCAAAGGAAGATCCATTCAAAGGAAGAGAAGGAAGAAGCCACCAAGATCTTCGAATCAGGCTTTGGTTCCTAATCTCTATTTATTGTTTCATTATTGTATATTTGCTCATTGAAGGAGCAGTTTGCTTTTGTAAAATCAAATACTATTTGTTGGGTCAATCTGGTGATTGATTCAGTTGAGGCTGTTAGCCTTGTGTAAGCATTAGCTTGTGGTTTTAAGATTTTGTGCTGGTGAGCCTTGAAAACCAGCTGGGTTCGTTGTGCACCCGAAAAAATAACAAGTTCGAGTTGTGAGCTTGCAAAATAACTCTGCTGTAATCAGTTTGATTATAGTGTGGACCCAAGAGGTACTTGGGAGTGGACGTAGGTGTAGGTACACCGAACCACTATAAAATCTATTGTGTTTGCCATGATTGTCTCTTTATCTTCAACTCTTTATTTATAGTTGCTTAGTTTTAAATCTGTGAATCTAAGTTTTTATTTCCGCTGGGGGTTATCTTTCAAAGGAGTTTAATTTTTTGAAAAACCCAATTCACCCCCCCCTCTTGGGTTGCTATCTGGACCAACAATTGGTTTCAGAGCTAGTGCTCATTTGATTTGATCTAACGATCAAGAGTCAAAGATCCACATGGCAACTCAAGCTGATTCATCTTTTTCTGAAGGTCAATCTACTAATAGACCACCCTTATTTAATGGTTCTAACTATGGTTATTGGAAGGCTGGAATGAAAATATTTATTCAAGCACTTGACTATGATCTATGGAGCATTATAGTCAATGGACCACACACATCCACTGCTAGAGTCAATGGCATGGAGACTCCCAAACCGGAAACGGAATGGGATGAACATGATAGAAAATTAGCACAACTCAATGCCAAAGCAATGAATGTCTTATACTGCTCATTAGATGAAAATGAATTCAATCGCATATCTATTTGCATTTCTGCTAAGGAAATCTGGGATAGACTTGAAGTTACCCATGAGGAAACAAATCAAGTCAAGGAATCCAAGATTAACATGCTAGTTCATAAATATAAATTGTTTAAAATGGATGCATGTGAATCTATTGCTGATATGTTTACAAGATTTACTGACATAGTTAATGGTTTAAAAAGTCTTGGTAAATCTTATGATAATTCTGATCTTGTGAGAAAGGTCTTGCGTTCCTTGCCTAGGACTTGGGAAGCTAAGGTGACGGCAATACAAGAGGCAAAGGATCTAAGTACACTACCCCTAGAAGAACTGTTGGGATCCTTAATGACTCATGAGCTTCAAATCAAGCAACATGTTGATGATGATGAGTCAAAGAAGAAGAGAAATATGGCTCTTAAGATTTCTGAATATATGAAAGAGCCTCATGAATCCGAGAATGAAAGTGATGATGAGGACATGGCACTCATCACAAGAAAATTTAAAAGATTCATGAAGAAGAAGAAGTTTGAAAAGAAAAAGCCCTTTGCAAGAAAAGATGAGGACAAGGGCAAAGAAAAGGATGTTATTTGCTTTGAATGCAAGAAGCCGGGTCACTTTAAATCTGAATGCCCTCAACTAAAGAAAGGCACCCGGAGATTCAAAAAGAAGGCAATGATGGCCACATGGAGCGATTCGGAAAGCACAAGTTTTGAAGAAGAAGAAAAGAGTGAAATGGCCAATCTATGCTTCATGGCGGACAATGATGAGGTAAGTCCGAGTTTTCTTGATGACTTCACTTTTGATGAATTACATAGTGCTTTTTATGAATTAATGGATGATTTTGCAAATCTAAGTTCAAAGAACAAAGAATTGAAAACTCAAATGCAAAAACTATCATTAGAAAATGAAAAGCATGTTGTTGATAAAGAACTTTTAATAAAAGAAAAAGAAAGTTTAAAAAAAGAAGTTGATAGACTTAAGCCTATGGTTGATAAATTTACTCTAAGCTCTATCAAACTTAATATGATTTTAGAAAATCAAAAGGTTGTTTTTGACAAAGCTGGATTAGGATATAATCCACTTAAAAAGCAAAATATTTGAAGAATATTTTTGTACATGCTGAAAAATCATTAAACATTACTTGTTTTAAATGTGGAAGCAAAGGACATAAATCATATATGTGTAAATCTTCACATAAAAAGAAAAAGATGATTTGGGTTCCCAAAGGAACAATGTTTAATGCTTCTAACCATGAAGGACCTAAGAAGGCTTGGGTACCTAAAATTAAGACATAAATGTTTTGCAGGAGTGTCTTGCAGCCATCAGATTAAAAAGAAAATGGTACCTGGACAGTGGTTGCTCAAGACACATGACGGGTGACAAAGATCAATTCATCACCCTTGAATCAAAAAGAGGTGGAGTAGTTACTTTTGGTGATAATGAGCAAGGCCATATCATGGGCATTGGTAAGATTCAAATTACTCCATCTACTCATATTGATAATGTTTTATATGTTGATGGACTTAAACATAATCTAATAAGTACTAGCCAACTGTGTGACAAAGGGTTCAAGGTTTCCTTTGAAGCTTATGTTTGCACTGTTACTAATCCCATTGATAATAGCATTATTCTTGTTGGTAAACACTATGGCAATGTGTACTTAATTGATTTGAGTAATTTATCTCCAAGTAATCATTGCTTAGTTCTGATAATGTTAAAATGAATGAGATTGGTTGGCTATGGCATCGTAGATTAGGTCATGCAAGCACACACCTAATTTCCAAATTATTGAAAATGGATTTAGTTAAAGGTATTCCTAGTCTAAATTTTGAAAATAATCGAATATGTGATGCATGTCAATTTGGAAAACAGACAAGAACTTCTTTCAAATCTAAGAATGTTGTTTCAACTACTAGCCACTAGAACTACTACACATGGACCTTTTTGGACCTACTAGAACCACAAGTCTAGGAGGAAAGAAATATGGTCTAGTGATAGTAGATGATTACTCTAGATTCACTTGGGTAATATTTTTGGCTCACAAAGATGAGACTTTCTCAATATTCATGAAATTTGTTAAGAAAGTCACTAATGAGAAAAACACTACCATAGTGTCTATTAGAAGTGATCATGGAACTGAATTTGAAAATCACTTATTTGAAAAATTCTGTTTTGAAAAAGGCATACATCATAACTTCTCTGCACCTAGAACACCATAATAAAATGGAGTTGTAGAAAGGAAGAATAGGACTTTAGAAGACATGGCCCGTACCATGCTATGTGAAAGCCAACATCCAAAATATTTTTGGGCGGAAGCTATAAACACAGCTTGTTACATTCTAAATAGAGCCCTAATTAGACCTATCCTTAAGAAAACTCCCTATGAACTTTGGATCAATATGAAACCAAATTTAAGTTATTTTCATGCATTTGGTTGTAGATATTTTATTCATAACAATGGTAAGGATAATCTTGGGAAGTTTGATGCAAAGTCTGATGAAGGTATCTTCCTAGGATATTCTACATCTAGCAAAGCATATAGAGTATTTAATAAGAAAAGCTTAGTTGTAGAAGAATCCATTCATATAGTGTTTGATGAGTCTTTAGCATCAAGTTCAGATAAAATTGATGATGAGAAGATACATCTTTGATTGAAAGAAATATTGAAAAATTAAATGTATCTTCAGATCAAGAACCTGAAGTTAAGGATGATGACTCACCTAAGGATGATGGTATTGATACTGTTCAAAATGATCAAGATCTACCTAGAGATTGGAGATATGCTTATGGTCATCCTAAAGACCTAATCATAGGTGATCCATCTCAAGGTGTAAGGACTAGATCATCAATGAGAGATATCAATAATCATCTTGCATTTGTATCTCATATAGAACCTAAGACTATAGAGAAAGCTGAGAAAGATAGTTATTGGATGTTAGCAATGCAGGAAGAGTTAAACCAATTCACTAGAAATCAAGTCTGGACCTAGTTGAAAGACCTAAAAATCACCCTATAATAGGATCTAAATGGGTATTTAGAAATAAATTAGATGAAAATGACATAGTAATTAGAAACAACTCTAGACTAGTTGCAAAAGGGTATAATCAAGAAGAAGGTATAGATTTTGATGAAACTTTTGCACCTGTTGCTAGACTAGAAGCCATTAGGCTACTACTTGCATTTGCATGTCATATGAATTTCAACTTATTTCAAATGGATGTTAAAAGTGCATTTCTAAATGGTTTTATAAATGAGGAAGTTTATGTTGAACAACCTCCTGGTTTTGAAGATCATGAATTTCCAAACCACGTCTTCAAACTACACAAAGCACTTTATGGTTTAAAGCAAGCACCTAGAGCTTGGTATGATAGATTAAGTAAATTTTTAATTGAAAATGACTTTTCTAGAGGAAATGTTGATAAAACCTTATTTTTAAAAAGAAAAGGAAAGGATTTATTAATCATTCAAATTTATGTTGATGACATTATATTTGGTGCTACTAACAATCTCCTTTGTCAAGAATTTGCTAAGCTAATGCAGGGAGAATTCGAGATGAGCATGATGGGAGAACTAAACTTCTTCCTTGGACTTCAAATCAAACAAGAGAAAGCGGGAATTTTCATTAACCAAACAAAGTATACAAAGGAAATACTCAAGAAATTTGGTATGGAATCTGCTAAACCTCTTGGTACGCCAATGAGTCCCTCATGCAAGCTGGACAAGGATGAAGTAGGTAAGAAAGTAGATCAGAAGCATTACAGAGGTATGATTGGATCACTTCTTTATCTAACTGCAAGTAGGCCAGATATCATGTTTTCTGTCTGCTTATGTGCAAGATATCAATCTAATCCTAAAGAATCACATTTACTTGCTGTTAAAAGAATCTTTAGATACCTAAATGGAACTAAAAATGTAGGATTATGGTATTCTAGAGACTCAAACTTAAAATTGATTGCTTATTCTGATTCTGACTATGCTGGTTGTAAATTAGATAGAAAGAGTACAAGTGGGGTATGCCAACTTTTAGGAAGTAACTTAATCTCTTGGTTTAGCAAGAAGCAAAATTCGGTTGCATTATCCACTGCTGAGGCAGAGTATGTTGCAGCTGGAAGTTGCTGTGCTCAAATCCTTTGGATTAAGCGACAACTTGAAGATTATGGTATCACACTTGATAAAATACCTATTAAATGTGATAATACTAGTGCTATCAATCTAACTAAAAATCCAATTCAACATTCAAGAACTAAACACATTGAAATTAGACATCACTTTATTAGAGAACATGTAACTAACAAAGATGTTTGTCTTGAATATATACTAATGATCAATTAGCCGATATTTTTACCAAACCCTTGAGTGAGGAGAGATTTTGCTATCTTAGAGGAGAATTAGGAGTTTGTGATCCTTTAGAATAATTTTCTGAAACTCTTAAGGACAACAACTATCTAGACTTCTATAATTTCTTGAAAATCCTCTATATCCAATAAGAAAATTTATCTAGAAAGTTGATTTATTGTTTCCCCAATTGTTAAGGAACACTTATCTAGAGTTTGATGTTTAATTTGATTAGTTTCAGATCCTTGAAATTCGAATTTTTACTGAAAATTGTGGAGTCGACACCTCGTTTGTGGAGTCGACACCTTCTTATTTTGATGTTCTGTCTGGGCAATTAGAGCCGACTCTGGCTTCTGTAGAGCCGACTCTAATTCGGGCGCTGACAGATTCTCTGGTTCGGAGCCGACACCTCGTTTTCGGGAGTCGACTCTAAGTGGAACTAGGTCAAAATAAAAAGGGCGGAGTCGACCCCAAAAATTTCTATCGTCTCCTAAACCATTTTCAAACTGTTCCAAACTGATTCCAAACTCTCCAAATCCCTCAAAACCCTTGATTACTCATTCCAATCGAATCCAATGGCTCCCAAAAGGCGTGCAATCATTGGTGGTTCGACTGTTCCGACGAAGCGCCGTTCAAATCGAAGGCAACCTTCGTCATCTTCTTCATCTGCCACTCAAGATGACTCTCCACCCTCACCATCTTCTCCAAGAGTCGACCAATTAGCTGGTAAGGCCATTACAACCGGAAGAAAAGTTGATTTCAACTTCTTATTTCGGAAGGTTTTGCTATTGGGCGATTGTTGAAAGAAATGGGATGGAGAAGGTCTGCTCTTTGGATATCCCTACCTACCCTGCCCTAGTAAGAGAGTTTTATAATGATTTAAGTAGAGGAGAGGGAGGTTTAGTAAGTGTTGTAAGAGGAACAAAGGTAATCATCACAGCCGAATCCCTTGGTAATTTATTGGAAATGCCTACTGTTGGACTTGTTGAATATCATCATGAAGATAGAGGAGGAGCACTGTCAAGGATGTTAGGGAGAGAAGTTTCTGAGTTTGAGGAAATCTTGGCAAATCAACTTAATTTGGAACTCAGATTACTTCATAATATCTGTGGAAGGATTCTTTTCCCTAAAATCGAAAGGTTTGAATATGTCTCGGAGCGAGACGTTTTATTGATGGACTGCATACTCACTGGTAGACCTTTAAATCTTGCTGAAATGATGATAGGATATATGGCAGAGGCAGCTACTAAAAAGAGATCTACATTACCTTATGGTATGATTTTAACATTGGTATTCAGAAGCCAAGGTGTACTTATAATGGACAATGAGCCACTAAGAAAGTTAAGACATACAGATTATTATAGTGTCTCTACTATTCACCGAATGGGCTTTAGAAAAGAAAATGGAAACTGGATTAAAAGAGGACATGAGGCCAGAGCTGAAGAAGTTAGAGTTGAGGAAGTCAGAGGAGAAGACATTCCTGAACCATCTGCTGGACCTTCTCCTGCTGGACCTTCTGCTGGACCATCTGCTGGACCCTCAGAAGCTGGACCTAGCTCTCAACTTCCACATCAGTCAGCAATGGCATCAGAAAGATTTTCTGAGGAACAGATTGGTCAGCTCAGAGCTTTACTGGCTGAGTATGACAGTGTAAGAACAAATGATATGTGTAAACTAAGAGAGGAGTTCAATCAATTAAAGGATGAAATTAATTCAAGACTTGACATGATTTCTTTTTCAATTAGCAATTC
>UESW01004480.1:709347-815640 GCA_900491605.1 Calamus simplicifolius
GTATTCAGAAGCCAAGGTGTACTTATAATGGACAATGAGCCACTAAGAAAGTTAAGACATACAGATTACTATAGTGTCTCTACAATTCACCGAATGGGCTTTAGAAAAGAAAATGGAAATTGGATTAAAAGAGGACATGAGGCCAGAGCTGAAGAAGTTAGAGTTGAGGAAGTCAGAGGAGAAGACATTCCTGAACCATCTGCTGGACCTTCTTCTGCTGGACCATCTGCTGGACCCTCAGAAGCTGGACCTAGCTCTCAACTTCCACATCAGTCAGCATTGGCATCAGAAAGATTTTCTGAGGAGCAAATAGGTCAGCTCAGAGCTTTACTGGCTGAGTATGACAGTGTAAGAACAAATGATATGTGTAAATTAAGAGAGGAGTTCAATCAATTAAAGGATGAGATTAATTCAAGACTTGACATGATTTCATTTTCAATTAGCAATTCCATCGAATCCTTTAGCACTGATCTTCATAAAATTTTTGAAAGGATGGAAGGCATTGCAGACGGTTCTGGAACTTATCTTCATGCTACCAGTCAACTGAAGAAAGATATCGACCTCGCCGTCTCTCAAATTGAAGCATGTCTTGAAAGTTTTAAGAAGACCCAAAAAGATGATGTTATGGAAATGATTGGACATTTAAAGAAAATTGTGTATAAGCATATTTGATTTTGAGTTTCAATCCTAGGTTGTATCTTAGGATTTCTTGCTTTCTTTCTTAGCATGTATCTAGGACTTACATACTTAAATCTGTCATTTTAGAATACATGTAATGGATCTTGCTTTGGAATACAAATGGTTGAATGAATATTACACTTTTATTACAAATTTTTCTTTGATTGAATGTCAATGAATGAGTTTCCTATCTTTATGACTATTCGAACCAACATCCTCGCTTGATAACATTCTTTATTGCCTTTAAACTCACCTTATTGTTGATAACAAAAAAAGGGGAGAGATAAGTGTATATGCATGAAGCATATAAAAGAAAAAGAGAATATAAGAAAAAGAAAGAAGAAAGAAAATGAAGAACAATTCTGAGAATAGAAAGAAGAGAGAATTTTTTTTTTTTTGAAAAAATTCAGTTTATCTACATAGGGGGAGCTATTCAATGCAGGGGGAGCTTAATAAATTTCTCCATATAAAAGTTAAATCATTTTGATTGATGTCAAGTTTTGTTTATTTTTATTCATTTTGAATATTGGCATCAAATCTCTATTAGAAAGTCTCTAAGCTTTAACAATGTCTATAATTCTCAATTCAAATGAATTTTTAATGCATATACTCAAAGTTTTTGTCATCATCAAAAAGGGGGAGATTGTTGACCCAATTGAGGATTTTGATGATTAACAAAACTATTTGAGTATAACATTTGATGTTACTAATGATTTTGATTAAGTTTTTCAGATTATAAGTCTATTTGATGATCAAAATCAAGAAGGAAATCAAGTTCTGGTTTGAATCTAATGTCAAGGTAAGACTGCAGACATTAGAGTCGACACATGGAATCACAGAGCCGACTTTGAAAAATGGCACAGACTTAGAGTCGACTCCGGGACTGTGAGAGCCGACTCTATCAGAAAAACAGAACGTTGGATTTTCAGGCCACGACTTAGAGTCGACTCCCAGACTGTTAGAGTCGACTCCAGAAGAATTTTGTGTCGACCCCAGAAAAGTCAGAGACGACTCCAGATCGAGCGGATTAAATTATTTCGAGTTAGAGCCGACTCCAGAAAAGCCAGAGCCGACTCCAGAATGTCAGACACGGCTCCAGAACTGTCAGAACGACTCTAAACTTTATCTTTATCTATTTTAATCCCAACGGCTATTGTTATTTATGGATCTAATCCTTTTTCACTTGCTTCTAACGGATAGTTTCACACTATTTGTGGATTAATCGGATCTATAAGAAGAGGGTTGATTGCATCCCAAATCAAGAGAGGAAAAGAGAAGAAAGAGGCAAAAAGAAAAGAATAGAGAAAATCCTTGAGATCCATCAGAAAAGAAAAGAGGGAAAACTTGTAAGGAAAGATCATACTCATTCCCCAAAAGAAGAGAAAGAGATTCCAAGCCTTCGCTGTTCTATTTAGAAGAAATCTCAAGAGAAGGAAGAAGCCCTAGTTTTTCCAATCTTCTGAGCCTCAAGAGCATATTCAAAGGAAGATCCATTCAAAGGAAGAGAAGGAAGAAGCCACCAAGATCTTCGAATCAGGCTTTGGTTCCTAATCTCTATTTATTGTTTCATTATTGTATATTTGCTCATTGAAGGAGCAGTTTGCTTTTGTAAAATCAAAATACTGTTTGCTGGGTCAATCTGGTGATTGATTCAGTTGAGGCTGTTAGCCTTGTGCAAGCATTAGCTTGTGGTTGTAGGTTTTGTGCTGGTGAGCCTTGAAAACCAGCTGGGTTCGTTGTGCACCCGGGAAAACAACAAGTTTGAGTTGTGAGCTTGCAAAACAACTCTGCTGTAATCAGTTTGATTATAGTGTGGACCCAAGAGGTACTTGGGAGTGGACGTAGGTGTAGGTACACCAAACCACTATAAAATCTATTGTGTTTGCCGTGATTGTCTCTTTATCTTCAACTCTCTATTTATAGTTGCTTAGTTTTAAATCTGTGAATCTAAGTTTTTGTTTCCGCTGGGGGTTACCTTTCAAAAGAGTTTAATTTTTGAAAAACCCAATTCACCCCCCTTCTTGGGTTGCTATCTGGACCAACAGAGGAAATCTGCCAGGACCAAGGCTTTGATGGCCGGACGAGGCTAGTACTGAATGTCATGCTCGCTTAGTTCAGCAGCCCACTTGGTCATTCTCCCCGATGCTTCTGGACAATGGATGATTGCCTTGATGAGTTGGTCAGTTAGGATGCTGATGGTGTGCGCTTGGAAATATGGTCGTTGCTTCCGGACCGATGTCACTAGGGCCAGAACCATCTTCTCCACTAGAGTGTACCTCATCGAATTCTGCCCTTTTCTCTAATTAGCATCTTTGAGCCAATAGCATTCTCAGAGACCGCGAGGTACAGGCTCAGCATTTCACCTGGCTTTGGGCTACTGAGGAGAGGAGGTGAGCCAAGGTATTTCTTGAGGTCTTCAAAGGATTTCTGGCAATCTGAGGTCCATTGGAAGTTTTTAGCTAATCAAAGAGCTTTGAAGAAGGGGAGGCACTTCTCGGCTGATCGAGCAATGAAGCGACTAAGGGCCGCTATCCTTTCGGTGAGGCATTGCACGTCCTTGATCGATTCAGGAGGGGTCATCTGCCGCAAGGCTTGGATCTTTTGGGGATTTGCTTCGATGCCCCGCTGAGAGACCATGAAGCCGAGGAATTTTCCAGAGTTGACTCCGAAAGTGCATTTGGTAGGGTTGAGCTTCATTTGATACTTCTGAAGTGTCTTAAAGCTTTCTGCAAGGTCCTCGATATGTTGGGATGCTTCCTTCCTCTTCACCAGCATATCGTCAACATAAACCTCCATATTTCGATCAATTTGCTCTTTGAAAACTTTATTGATCAGCCTTTGGTAGGTGGCACCTACATTTTTTAAACCAAAAGGCATAACCGAGTAGTAATAGATACCTCGGTCGGTGATGAAGGCAGTCTTTTCCTCATCCTCGAACGCCATCCGGATCTGGTTGTAGCCTGAATAGGCATCCATAAAGGTCAGCATCTGGTGGCCTGAAGTTGAGTCCACAAGTTGGTCGATTTGGGGAAGGGGGAAGCTGTCTTTCGGGCAGGCTTTATTGAGGTTGGTAAAGTTGATGCAGATCTTTTATTTGCCATTTGACTTTTTCACCATAACCACATTTGCCAGTCAATCTGGATAATTGACTTCTCGGATGAAGTCGGCTTTGATAAGCTTATCCACCTCCTCCTCGATGGCCTTCGTGCTATTGCTATTGGCCAATTCAGGGGCGAAGCTTCTTTTCTTTTGCTTGATTAGCCGAACTGTCTCGTCCACGCTGAGGCGGTGAACCAGGACATCTGGGCTAATTCCAGGCATATATGATGCGGACCAGGCGAAGACATCAGCATTTCTCTAAAGGAATTTGATTAACTCTTGCCGAGGCTTTTCTTCCAACTGTGATCCAATCTTTACGGTTCGATTGGGCCGAGCTTCGCTAAGTGGTACCTCCTCAATTCTTGGCTGGTTCTCCTCGTTGCTTGGTGAAATCCTCTCAGGCATCCAGTCCATCTACCTTGGGTTTTCTGGACTGAAGGTCGGCGACAAAGCAATGTCGAGCCATAATCTGACTTCATCGAACAATCCCCACTCCCCATTTGGTGGAGAACTTCATGGCGAGGTGGGGAATGAAAACGATGGCCTTGAGAGACATCTGTTCTGGCCTTCCAAGAATGGCATTGTAAGGAGACCGAAGCTTGATTACAAGGAAGTCCATAAGCTTAGTGGCCACACGAGGCCAGATGCCGGCTTGGATCGTCAAAGTGATGACCTCTTCGGGGATTATGGAGTCACCTGTGAAGCCCATCAGTGTGGACTACACGGTTCGAAGACTTCCTACCCAGAATTTTAACATCTTAAAGGCATCAAAGTACAAAACATTAACGGAGCTTCCGCTATCAATAAGAACCCGACTTACATCATAATTGTCTAGATTTAGAGATACAACCAGAGCGTCATCATGGGGGTATTGTACCTTCCGAAGGTATTCATCAGAAAAAGTGAGTTCATCAACTCGAGCTTTCTTTAATGGGCCTTCATCATCGCCTGGCCAAGAAGACAGAGGGTCGGCCATAGCTATCACATTAACATGGCCGATAACTGGAGGGTTTGGCGGTGGGAGTTGGCAAGGTTCGGGCTGATGATTCGCCTCATTGTTCGGCTTAGGAGCCCTTTGAACCAGTCCAGTCTGCCTTGTTGGATTAATCGCTCGATCTTATTCTTGAGCTGCCAACAGTCCTCAGTGTCATGCCCGTGATCCTGGTGAAAGCGTAGTACTTGGCAGGATCTCTCTGAGCTCTGTTGCCTCGAAGAGGAGGGGATCGAGGAATATGGTGCTCGATCTCCATCAGAATCTGCGCCCTCGGTGTGGTGAGGGGAGTGTAACGATCGAACCTTCGAGCTGGGCTCCAGGTTCGGTCTTGCGGCGGAGGCGGAGAAGCCCTCTGGCGGTGAGGCAGGCTAATGTGGTGGTAGGCTCGCCGTTTGTATAGGCCCTTCGCCTCCTTCTTCTTCAGTTGTTTAGCTTGAGCTGACCTCCTCGATTCCTCAACCCTGGCGTACTTATCCACTAGGGACATCATGTCCGAAAGGCTCTTCGGGTAGTTGACCTCCAGAGCTAAGTAGAAGTCTCCCTCCTTGGACACTCCTCCGGCCAAGGCGGACATGGCCACCTCATGGTTGAGGTGGTCGACTTCTAGGAGGGCCGTATTGAAGCGGCCGAGATAACTCTTCAGCGATTCCTCCTCTCTCTGCTTGACCTCGGAGAGGGAATCAGATCTCCATCGTTGGCGGTGGCTACTGACGAACTAGCTGATAAGCAGATAGCTCAGCTCGTTAAAAGAATTAATGGAACCTAGTTTCAAGCTGTTGAACCAGGTTCGGGCAGATCCCCTTAGAGTAGAGGGGAAGACACGATAGAGGATTGCATCTGATGCTCCATGGAATATCATGATGGACCTGAAGCTGCTCAAATGATCATCGGGATCGGTGGATCCGTGGTACGGCTCAATGGTGGAGAGTTTAACATGAGGGGGAATTACTTCCTTTATATCCTCTCGGAGAAGGGGATGCCCTGCTCCGCCTTCGGCTGGGGTGGAGGAGCTTGCTTGGCGGTGTCTAGCTCCCGACGCCATTCCTGACGCATCTCCTACATTTGCTGCCTGATCCCTTCATCCAGAGTGGCAAGAGGGGTTAGGCGATGAGAAGATGGCAGTGGTGTTGAATCCTGAGAGGATATCGGGGAGGGAGAGTGAACCCGCCTGGATCTGAGTGGGCTCTTCCCTTCAGCTCCTTGCAGCGCCGGTCTCATCCTCGCAAGCCGACGACCGCGATATGCCCCTCCAGAAGGATCGGAAGAAGAGGTTGAGGCGGAGCGGGGGCAGTGGCCTCCTCGCAAGGCTGGGAAGCAGGAACGGTAGGGCCAGGGATCGCCTGGAATCTCTGGATTATCTGGGTCAATGCTTGAACTGCTGGACAGAGTGGCGAACTGGTCTAGGGTTACCACCGTTGCCGGTGGGGAAGGAGTTTCAGCTGATGGTGGTTGCGGAGGTGCTACATCACTGATTGGATCAAGCCTTTGAGACGCGGCCTGATCTTGAGCCTCAGAAGTGGCTTTTTTTCCGATTGGCCATTAGAGGATGCTTCTTCTGGTTTTTTAATCTTGTCTCCTAGATTACAAGTTTATGGGACTTGAGGCCCTTCCTCTAGCGCCAATCTGTTGCCGCGAAAATCCATTCTCCAACTCGGGTGCACTTCCGGCTCCGGATCCGAACCCCAATCTCGACATCCGAGGTGGAACCTGCAAACAGTCCATGCTCGCAAAGGATTTCCTTAGGGTTGTCCTCTGCTGGAGACCCTCTGATGCCCAAATCAATGGAGATTCATAGCAGGAAGATGTGAGGAGAAGACTTTTCATAAAAGAATCTTCCTTCAAGCTCTCGATAGGAGCTTTAATGGAGTAATTGATTCTGTAAAGCCAAGTGAATGTGCAAGGTAATTTGTGCATACCTGAGAGGTTGAAGTGCTGTGGTATTTATAGAGGATCACCTGATTCCCTGGGCGCGTCGTGGGGGTCGAAAGTTGTTACGATTTGAAACGGATTCGAATCGAGTTTGTTATGAGATCAGTAGGATCTGTATCTTGTCAGTTAGAGGATTGACGGCTAGGAGAGCTGGCTGATGCCTTGGGATTCCACGATTGCGTAGGCTCTAGGCCACTCCTGGGTATGATTCTCCGTTTGAAATCTTATTCAGTTTCAGCGAATAGGGACTCTCTTATGCCAGATCCCACAGAGGTATTTTGAATGCAGTGGTTGGCCTAGACGAGGAATAGCTTGATTTTTCAAAGTGCAAAATGGATTGGCTCGAATTATCGAGGAATAAGGATGGCTTGGCTCGGACGACCGAAGCATAAGGATAGCTCAGGTTACCGAGGAATAAGGATAGCTCGGCTCAGATGGCCGAAGCATAAGGATAGCTCGGGTTATCGAGGAATAAGGATAGCTCGGCTCAGATGGCCGAAGCATAAGGATGGTCTGGGTTGTCAGGGTAATCTGACTTCATTAAAGCTAATTTGACCTTGTCGCTAGAATATCATGCTAGCTGGCCAGTTGGCAAGCAGGGTGTTTGGATTGGGCGCGGCCTCATCGCGGATGTGAGCGACCAATAATGCAATAATGATTTTACCCCTTATCAGTAGGCTTGCACATGTCCGCATGGATTTGCTTTTAAAATTAATCAAAATAGATTTAGTCAATGGTTTAGTAAAACTGAATTTTAAAAAAAGATAAGATTTGTGATGCATGTCAATTAGGAAAACAAACTAGAGTCTTTCAAATCTAATAATATGGTTTTAACTACTAGACCTTTGGAACTCTTACATATGGATTTGTTTGGATCGACTATAATCACAAGTCTAGGTGGTAAACATTATGGTTTTGTGATTATTGATGTTTTCTCTTATTTTACTTAGGTTTTATTTTTAACAAATAAAGATGAAGCATTTTCAGCATTTTTGAAGCTTTTCAGAAGAATAACAAATAAAAAAGGTTTTTAAGTTTTATCAATTCATAGTGATCATGAAAAGAAATTTAAAAATCAAAACTTTAAAAATTTTTGTAATGAAAGAAATTAAGCATAATTTTTTGTACCTAGGATACCATAACAAAATGGTATAGTTGAAAAAAGAATAAAACTCTTGAAGAAATTGCCCAAACCATGCTGTGTAAAAGAAATCTCCCAAAATATTTTTGGGCTGAAGCAATTAATACAACATCTTCACTTTAAATGGAGTCTTGATTAGACCTATTTTGAAAAAGATCCCCTATGAGCTTTGAAAAGAAAGAAAACCAAATATTGAATATTTTTATGTTTTTGGATGCCGAGTTTTATCCTAAATAATAGTAAAACTAATCTATATAATTTGATGCAAAATCTGATGAAAAAAAATTTCATAGTTACTCTTTTAGTAGTAGAGCATATAGAGTATTTAATAAAAAAATTAGTGATAGAAGAATCAATCCATGTTATATTGATGAAACTAATAATTCCATGAAAGAAAAAAGAGGTAATTGATGATGCACGTACTTGAAGATGGAGTAAAAGAGCTTACACTGAAGGAGCAAGAAAGTTCAATTAATCAAGCTAGCCAAGAAGATGGTAATGAATCAATTCAACAAGTTGAACTTCAAGGTACACATGAATTGCAAAAGAAATGGATGTATGCTCACAATCACCCGAAAGAACTTATTATTGGTAGTCCATCACAAGGTGTTAACCCAATTGATGATTTTGATGATTAACAAAACTATTTGAGTATAACTAATGGAGGCTCTAATGATTTTGATTAAGTGTTTCAGACTATAAGTCTATTGAATGATCAAAATTAGGAGTTACATCGTGTTCTGGATCGAATCTAATGTCTAGGTAAGATTGCAGACATTAGAGTCGACTCTGAGAATCACAGAGCCGACTCCGGAACTGGCACGGAAGTTAGAGTCGACTCCGAGACTGTTAGAGTCGACTCTCACAGAAGAAGCAGAACATCGATTTTTCTGGCCCCAACCTAGAGTCGACTCCGGGTAAGTTGGAGTCGACTCCAAAAAAGTTTCTTGTCGACCCCAGAAAAGTCAGAGACGACTCCGGAAATATTGTTTTAAAGTGCTTCGAGCTAGAGCCGACTCCATAAAAGTTAGAGTCAACTCCAACCCACCTGGAACGAAAATCAAATTGTCAGATCAGCTCTAACGGTAATATTTCTATTTTACCTTATTTCTAACGGATATATTTGCTACAAGGTACATTCCAACGGATAGTTTTCTTCCAAAAATGGCTTGAAAGAAATCTATAAAAAGGGAAGACTATTGTTCAAAAAGAAGAACGGAAAAAGATAACAAAAAGTGAGAAAATCGGAAATAGAGAAATCTCAATCCAAAAATCCAAAAAGAGAGAGCCTGAATCTCAAGAGGAAAACCTTCTAGCTCAAATCCACTCCACTCCAAAAAGCTCAAGAGGAATCCAAGGCATTCAAATCAAGTTTTTGTGGATTTTCCAACTTGGAGAAAGAAGTTCAGCTTCTTGCTTTTTAACCCTTCTCAACTGCTTCAACTGTGAAGAATCGGAGCTGAGGCTTGATTCAACCTAGCAAGGAGAAGAAGAAAAGAAGAAAGAAGAAAAGCTCAAAAGCCAACCATCTACAAATCAGGCTTTTCTAAACTTGTTATATTATTTGATTATCTGCTCATTAAGGAGCTTTGTATTTGAAAAACATATTTTTTTGTTTGTATCTAGTTCAATCTGGGGGATTGAACTAGTGGAGGTAGTCTTACCTCGGTTCAAGCTTGGTTAAGCTTGTGTTAGGGTTTTTTTGCTGGTGAGCCCTTGAAAACCAGCTGGGTTCATTGTGCGTCCGAGAAAACAACAAGTTTGAGTTGTGAGCTTGTAAAACAACTCTGTTGTAATCTAGGGTGATTATAGTGTAGACCAAGTAAATCTTGGGAGTGGACGTAGGTGTTGGATACACCGAACCACTATAAAATCTTTTGTGTTTGCCGTGTTCTATTGTCTCTTTCTCTATCTCTATTTTATTCACTGCACTTTATAGTTACTTTGCATTTGCCTTCATTAATCTCAAACAAACTATTTTAAAAGGCTAATTTTTAAAGAACCCAATTCACCCCCCCCCCCTCTTGGGTTGTCATCTGGGCCAACACAAGGGATAAAAACTAAATCTTTTTATAAAGATGCATGCAATCATTTAACCTTTGTATCTCAAATTGAACTTAAATGTTATTTTAAACAAAAGATGGCATTGATTGGATTAATACTATGCATGAGAATTGAATCAAATTGAAAGAAATAATATGGACTCTAGTTAGTAGACTTAAAGACTACCCTATAATTAGAACAAAATGGGTTTATAGAAATAAACTAGATAAGCATGGAAACATTATTAGAAATAAGGAAAGATTGGTAATTAAAGGTCACAATCAAGAAGGGGGCATTAATTTTGATGAAATCCATTCACCTATGGCTAGATTAGAAGCAATTAGACTTCTACTTGCTTTTATATGTTATATGAATTTTAAATTATATCAAATAGATGTTAAAAGCATATTTTTGAATGGTTATATTGCTAAAAAAGTCTATGTAGAATAACCACCCGATTTTAAAAGTCATAAATATCCAAACATGTTTTTAAATTGAACAAAGCCTTATATAGTTTCAAACAAGCACCACGGGCTTGGTATGAAAGACTGAATAAGTGTTTAATTAGTAATAATTTTGTTAGAGGAAATGTTGATATAACATTATTCATAAAAAGAGAAAATGATAATATATTGATTGTGAAAATCTATGTGGATGACATCATTTTTGGAGCTATTAATGAATCTTTATGTCAAGATTTTGCTAAGCTCATTCAGGGAGAGTTCAAGATGAGCATGATGGAAAAACTCAATTGCTTTCTTGGACTTCAAATAAACAATCAAGATGAGCATGATGGAAAAACTCAATTGCTTTCTTGGACTTCAAATAAAGCAATTAGAAGATGAATCTTCATCAACCAAAATGAGTACATCAAGGAGATACTGAAAAAATTTGGCATGAAGAATTTCAAAAGTGTTGGTATGCCTATGAGCTCATCATGCAAACTTGATTCAAATAAAAGTGATAAATATGTAGATTTAATACTTTATAGAGGTATGATAGGTTATTTATTATATTTAACTACAAGTAGACCAGATATTCTATTTAGTGTATGCAAGTGTGCCAAATTTTAAGCTAATCCTAAAAAAGTATACTTAAATATTATGAAAAAAAATTTAAAATATCTGAATGAAACTAAAAATCTTGGTCTTTGGTATGCAAAATAATCATCTATTAATTTAATTGGTTATTAAGATTCTAATTTTGCTGATTATAAAATTGATAAAAAATCAACTAGTGGAACTTGCCAATTCTTAGGAATTAACTTAATCTATTGGTTTGCAAGAAATAAACTTCGGTGGCACTGTCTATGGATGAGACTAAATATATTGCAGCTGAAAGTTGTTCTGCTCAAATCTTATAGATTAAGCAATAGCTAGAGAATTATGGCATCAAACTTAAAGACATCCCTATAAAATGTGATAATACTAGTGCCATCAACCTCACCAAAAATTCAATTCAACATTCTAGAACTAAGCATATTGAGATAAGATAACATTTCATAAGAGATCATGTTCAAAATGAAGATATAATGCTTAATTTTGTTTGTTCTGATAAGCAATTAGCTGATATTTTTACAAAACCTCTTGATGAAATCAGATTTTGTGAAATTAAAAAAGAACTTTGTATGCTTGACCCCCTGTCCTGATGGGTCAGCTAGATATATTATTTTTTAATTTTTTTTAAATATGATTTTAATTAAAATTCATGATAAATAGCTTAACTGATCCCTTTAGTGACTCCCATAACATGCATGATACTCGGAGGCCATTTTGCACAAAAGCCCCCTTATTTTTTGGACCCTAGGTATTATGTTACTAGGCTTAGCTGGTATGGTAGCCAACTAAGAGCTTGTTAGTCGACATGGATGTCGACTACCCCATGCATCCGTTCAGTTTATAAGAAGAGACTGAACGACTCTTCCTCTCCCACTCTCTCATTTCTTCTCAAAGCCCTCCAAATCTCTCTCGCAAGCCAAGAACCCTCCTAATCCTTACCTCCACCCCCTCAGATTCTCTCTTCCTTCTAGATCTAAAGCCCTAGCTCCATGGCACCCCGAATGAGGCTTCCTCGCATCCGACCAGCTGACTCCACCATGGATCCTTGCGGGAGAGCTTCTTCTTCGCAAGATCCTCCTCCTACTTCATCCTCCCGAGTCTCTGGATCTCTCCCCATGTTTGCTAGAACCATCTCTAACAGGAGGTTAGTTGATTTTGGTTTTCTAGCAAGGGAAGGGTTTGCTATTGGTAAGATGATTCAACACCAAGGGTGGACCTATATGTGCAAGACGGAGCTTGTTAGTTATCCTAGATTAGCTAAAGAGTTTTACCATAATCTTGGATTTGACATTAGCTCTGCCACCTCTATGGTAAAAGGAATAAGAATAGAGATTGACCATGCTATCTTGGGAAACATTCTTAGAGTGCCCATAGATGAAATTTTTAGGGGCACTCATGAGGATAGGGCACATAGAATTGAAACTGTGCTTGGTATAGAAGATGGGGAAGGAGTAGAAAGGATTGAAGCTATCTCTTTGAGTGTAGAGCTCAGACTGCTCCATCACATGATATCTAGAATCTTTGTTCCTCGTATAGGCAGCTTCCAATTGGTGATAGAGAGGGATCTGAGCATCATGTATCATATTGTCAGTAAGATTTCTCTTGATTTTCATGAATTGATGATGAATGTAATGAGGGAAGCAGTTAATATAGCTAAGATAGCCCAGCCCTATGATATGTTGCTCACCCATATATTTAAATTATATGGAATAAGGCTGAAGGGAGGAAGCAACAAAGTTACACCATACGGACTTCTATAATGATCATTCCCTCCGCCATATGGGTTTTTCTAAGGTTAATGGTCAGTGGACTAGAGACAGAGGTAGGCCAGATGAGGATGATGAGCCAATTGAGGGGGAGGAACCATCATCATCACCCTACGGAAAGGTCAGACCTAGTTTTGAGCTTGCTGAGGGGCCTGCATTCCACCTGTTGCACCCTCTGGAGCTTAGCAATTTTATTTTACTGAAAGGTCAGACCAGCGCACATATGTAGAGCTCAGTCAGGAGCAACATCAGCATATTATAAGGGAAGTAGCCTCTGTACTATCCAGTAGGAGTTCTGGGGAGAGTGGCTCTTCTTTTGGAGACTTCACAATGATCCCTCACATTTTCACCATGAATGAGACACTCTCCCAAATGATGATGCACCTAGAGAGATTTGAGCATTCTATGAGTATTTTAAATGGAAGGTTATTGCAACAAGAATTGAGATGGCAAGAGGCTGGACCAAGCCATGATTCAGAGAAAATTGCTCGGATGTCTGAGGAGATTAGACAACTCCGAGCTCAGATTATGTCATTTGGTGGTAGGTCCGAGAGGCTCGAGAGTTCCATAGACATACTCCATCATATGGTCTCTAGGATTAGTGAGCAGTTGGCTCCAGTAGTTGTTCGCTGCCCCCCCCCCCCCAGCCTTTCTAGCCTTCCAGATTTGCTAGATCCGGATTTACTCTTGTCCACCTTTGTACCATGCCACATCATGCTTCTTCCAGGCCACCGGCACGAGGTCGCAGAGCTAATATGTAAAATAATTATGGGCTATAGACTGTCAAATAAGGTTAAGCCCAATTAAAAGTGATCTGCTAAGGTTTTGATGATTTAGCCTTTAATGTATATAGAGTGTGGACCTTTAATGTGTAGAAACCTAAGGGGTGATTTCTATTTTATTATGGGCTAAAATAGAAATACCAAAAGATAATGATGAAGTTATATATATATATAGCGGTTATGTTCTTTGGATTGCACGTACGACTTCCTTCTTTGAATTCCATCATCAGAAAAAAAAATTCTAGAGAAAATTTTAAAGGTCTCTCTGGGAGAACCTGATAATCTGGAAGGCCAACCGCACAGCTCTACTTTGGAGAATAATAAATAATAAGGATCTGGAAGGCTGCACGATTCTAAAGAGTAATCAAACAATATGGATTCACGTACGCTTTTGTTTATTATTTATGAATTCTTGATAATTGAACATGAATAATTTTTGGATTTCTCGGTGATGGTTTTTACGAAAAGGTTTAGGTTTACTTTCTAACAATTGGTATTAGAGCCCCTATTCATGTTGAATCATTGAAAACAAATTTAGTTTATTTTTTTTATGAATTCAGATTACTTAGATATATGTATATATATATATATATATATATATATATATATATATATATATATATATATATATATATATATATATATATATATATATATATATATATATATTGTTACCGTCGGGATCCGTCCTCCGACTCGGGCGCGGTCGATCTCCAGGGGCGGACCTGCACACAAGTCCTCGCGCGAGAGGCGTTGGGGGTGGCCCTCCGCGGAAGACCCTCCGATGCTCAAGTCAATGGGAGGAAATCGGCAATCAATCAGAAAGTGGGGAGGTGGATCTCTCCGGAGAGTCTCTCTGGGGGCGGCCAATCGGGAGCTCTAGAGGGTGAGAGCACCGACGAGCTACTGGCGAGAGCGGGAGAGTGAGAGAGTGAGGGTGTGAGCGCACACATACCTGAGGGAATCCGGGAATGTCCTATTTATAGACTGTCACCTGGATCTTGAGCGCCTTCTAGAAGGTTTAGAGGTTGTTAGGATATGGGGATGGATCGAATCGGGCCGTTGTGGGGCCGTTGGGATCCATATCTTGTCTGTTAGGGGATCGACGGCTAGGAGAGCTTCTTGATGGCTTGAGATCTGGTAGGTGTGTAGGCCTCGGGTAGCTGTGATAGGTTCTAGACCACTTTTCGATATGATTCCTTGCCTAGGATGTTGTTATGGTAGGCCTGGGCTCTCCCGCTTCAGGTTTCGCAGAGGTAAGTATCGGATCGTGGATCGCTTGGTGAAGCTGGGCCATGGAGGCTCAAGGGGA
The DNA here is from genome assembly GCA_900491605.1 of Calamus simplicifolius. Lineage (NCBI taxonomy): Eukaryota > Viridiplantae > Streptophyta > Magnoliopsida > Arecales > Arecaceae > Calamus > Calamus simplicifolius. The sequence continues at coordinate 724,150 of UESW01004480.1, forward strand.
AATGAGCTGTAGGAAGCTTGAGAGGGACGAGCTATGGGAGCTCGGGGGAGCCGAGCTATGGGAGCTCGGGGGAGGCCGAGCTATGGAAGCTCGGGAAGGCCGAGCTATGGAAGCTCGGGGGAGCCGAGCCATGGAAGCTCGGGGGAGACGAAGGGAGGAGGTCGGTCTTAGCCTCCTTGCACGGATATTGATGCAATAACAATTTTACCCCCCAACACATGCCCTCCACTCCCTAGTTCGAAGCGTAGGTTCGGGCATAGGGAGTATAAGTCCAGGTGGCACGCTCCAGATGGGGTGGTTTGGTTTAGACAGCCCGTGTAATGATGCCCTAATTAATGCGATAGGGTCATCATGCCTTCGTGGGTAAGGCTCCTCCAAGAGTGACGGTTGGGAATATGCCACGTCGCGAATCCCGATTAATCCGGCGTTTGTCGAGGCGGTTCCGAATGCCTCGGGTGAGGTGCCCCATCTTCTCAAGGCAGCTTCCTTAGTGGGGAAGCAAAGCGATAGCCGCACTATATATACATGTTTGCGGTATTCTCTTGTTTTGTTTCTTGAAGAGTTTTGCCCTTCGTAACGCTCGCCGCTTCGCCTGGTGCTTTTCTTGGCTAAAATGACGATGAGCCCCGACGACGTAGCTTCGGAGATCGTTGCTGAGGATGTGGGAAGGATTCATCATAGGTATTGCCTACCCCCAGATGTCGTTCTACGAGTGCTGGAGCCTGGACATAGGGTCTCGCGAGATCTGGAGCGTGGGGTCTTTGTTTATGAAGACAGCTTGAAAGCGGGCTTCCGGTTTCCTCTTCATCCTTTGGTGAAGGAAATCATGACTCACTACAACATCTGTCCGGTGATGGTAGCCCCTAATAGTTGGCGGAGCATCATCGGGTTTATCTCAATGTGTCACCAGATTCGGATTGTCGCCACTCTTCCCCTTTTTCGCGCCTGCTACCATCTGATACCCGAGAGAAAATCAGAGTGGCCCTACATCGGACCCCGGAGGTCCTTCAACGTGATTGTGGATAAGCCGTCCTATATAAAGGGATGGAAGAGCCGGTTCGTTATCGCAGAGGGGAACATCGGTTCTGACTTCCCTCAAAAATGGGGGAACTTTGTTAGGGATGCGGAAACACATCCAGTTTTGTCAGAGCAGGAGGAGAGGGATTTGAATGTCCTTCGCAATGGCCAAGTGTTCTCGGCCAACGACCTGTTATCGAAGGGGGCCCTCTTCGCAGCTGGGCTTAGCCTCCTGGACCCGCAAGGTGAGTCCTCCCTTTTACCTTTTCTGCTACGTGTTTCCTCGACGAATGTGTTTGGATCTAATCTCATGTGTCCCGTTCTTACAGCCAAGAGGTTGGCATTGTCGAGCCTCGCCAAGAGGAAGAGAGGCAAGCGCCCAGGGAAGAGCAGCGGCACGGAGAGTGGTAGGCCCGATAAAAGGGCTCATACCTCCGTAAGAAGCCCACCGGACGTCGGAGCGGCCACGACAGGAGCGCCGGGGGCGAAGGAGGATCCAGGGAGGACAGCTGCGATTCCTTGTCCTCCTGTAGTGGAAATAATAGATAGTTCAGATAAGACTCTGTTAGCTCGTCCGGCCGCGTCTCCTGTGAAAGAGGAGCCGGCGATGGATTCGGCGGAAGCGATCATTTCTAGGGGGCCTTCCGCCCCGCGGGGCTATTAGCGACTCCAGTGGGGGAGCAAGGGAGAGAGGCTGCCGGTGGTCAGGTTCGGGAGGAGTCCGAGAGTAGTGATGCCGGACCGCCCGTAGCGGGTCAAGAAACAGGCCATGCAGAGGCCTCGGGGGAGCCTGCGGAGGAGACACAGGTGATGGTGACTGGAAAAGATGGGTCGGAAGAAGAAGAAGCGCGGCAAGGTGAGAGTCCCGCAATGGGGACCTCTTCGAAAAGGATTCTGGGGAGGCTGGCGCTTGGGTTGGCCGAACTGTCCAAAGAAGTCCAAGCTAAGGCTCTGATAGAAGAGGCCGGAAGGTTGAAGGCCTCTCAGACGGAAGTCGCCCAGGTTGGTTCCTCGGGCGGAGATGGCCGGCCCAGTAGCTTGAACGCTGGTGTCGAGGAGGCATTTTCTGCCATGATGAGGTCGGCCTTGTACCCGGGTGCGGATCCTTCGGCAGACAGATTTGCGAATTTGGAGTTGGTCGATGCCGCGTTTGGGCAGCAGGGGGTGGCCGAAAGTATCCATCTTCTCCCCGATATTGACAATCCGACCCTCATGAAGATGACGCGGGCCTATGCCTCTCGGGTGAGTTACCACTCTTGGGTGGCGAGTGTTTTCTGATTGACTTAATCGCGAATTTTTACTCATCTTCTATCCCGCAGAGTGCCCTGCTTTCTCGGGCGATGTGCTAGCGTCTGAGTTTGGCGACGGGGCCAGCGTTCAAGCCAGGAGAGACAATGCCGAACTTCAATCGCGCATAAAGGTGTCTGAGAAGTTCGAGGAGCTTTGGCCATTAGCAACAGAAGTTTGGAGGGGATGAAGGCGGCATATCAGGCCGCTCTAGCCGAAGCATCCAAGAAAAAAGGCAAAGTAGAGGAGTTGCAGGGACTCCTGGCGAAGAATGACGATGCATGCTTGGAGCTGGCCAGAGTTGAGTCGAAACATTCCGAGGAGGTGAAGGTGATACTGCGGGAACATAGTGAGAGTTTGGGTCGGCTGGGAAGGGAAGCTGCCGACGAGAGAAAGCGCCTGACCAGAATGCTCAACGAAATGGAGGAGAAACTGAAGCGGCGCGATGGCGAAATTGCCGACTTGAGGGAGGGCGCTAAATGGCACCAAGGGATGATAGCTCGGATGAGCAACGAGCTATCCCAAGCCCGGGAGAAGGTCGAAGCCAAACAGTTAAGGATTAATGCTCTGCAGGAGAGGGTTGAGTTGGTCGGGGCTGATAGAACAAGGGCCAGGGGTGAGGCCGAGGAGCTGACCAAAAAGTTGGCCAGACAAGAGGAGAAGGTACGATCTCATCCCCCCCTTTTTAGCTTCTTCTGTTGGTCTCTTGTGACACCGACTGATTTTGGTTTTGCAGATGGCAAGGTTAAGGTTGGAGAATCGGACTCTCCAAGGCGAGCTCGTGTCTAGCCGCAATAAGAGCTCAGAACTCGAGGCGCGGGCCGGTGAGTTCGAGGAGCAAAACGTTATTCTGCGGGCTCAAGTTGCGGAGGCTGAGAAGCAAGTTGCTGAGGCTAAGGTGCAGCTCGCCATACTCAAGGGGGAACAGGACACGATCGGCGTTGATGCCTTCCAGCTTGGAATGGAAGAGTGCAAAGACAAGATATCCAGTGAGCACCCGGAATGAGATCTCTCTTTTCTGGATACTGAAGCTCCTGATGACAGTGAGTTCGAAGGAGAAGAAGAGGATGAATACGTCGACATCTCCGATACCGATCCTGGTGCCGCCCTGGGTCCCAGCGAAGCTGCAGCTTCTGAAGGACGATCGCAAACTGCCGCTGAAGGGGCAAAGGCATTAGAGAAAGGCGAATCTAGTCACACCTCTGTGGATGTAACCGAGGGTTCCTCCAAAACTGATGTGGTTCCTGGCCTTTAAGAGCCACCCCTATATTTTGCTTTTTAAAAATCTGACTGATGTCTTTTAATGAATGAACCCTCTATTTCCGTTTAAGTGTTTTTCCTTGGACGGCCCTGTTGCCGCCCAATCTCGCCTCAATCACGAGCGGCTTATGGCTCATTGACGCTCTCCGGTCATCTTTATTCTGGTATTGAGGAAATGCATTGGCTTGTCCCAAGGCGGGGCGATAGCCTTGACTGACGAACCGATAGACGATCTGGTTCGGTTTGTGTCTAATTAAAACTCGAGAAATGAAACCAGCCGGTTAAGACCGACAGACAGGGCGGGTCGGTTTGGGCCGACAGGCGGAATAGATCGGCTAGGGCCGACGAGCAAAGTTGGTTGGCTAGGACCGACGAGCAAAGTAGGTCGGCTAGGACCGACAAGCAAAGTGGGTTGGCTAGGGCCGATGAGCAAAGTGGTCGGCTAGGGCTGACATATGAGGGTGATTGCCGAAGTATTTTTCGCTTCCTTTGGTCACTTCCTTTTTCGTTGAATGAAAGAATAGTTTGTGTAGCCTTCGCGCCCATTTTGTTTTGAGACGCCCAATTTTTTCGCACAAGTTCTTCAAGCGATTGACTTCGTTGGGAAGTAGTCGACGAACAGTCGATTTTCGTGTTTTTTGTTATCCTGCCAGCGCCCTGCTGTTCTGCAGGTAAACCGGTTTTTATTTCACCAAAATTGATGATACGGCGCTGTGAGGAACATAAAGTTGTTCCGGAGCTTTCCGAAAGGTGTTCTTTTCCCATGCGGGTTGTTTTGACGTACGGCGTATGCAGCCGTTCACCATTGGAGGATATCGCTTTCGTAGGACGATCTCCTGAACCTGCTAGTCTTCGTAATGTCAGTGGGCGATTCTCTGCGTTTAATGATCACGATTCAGGATCGGGAGGAAAACTTCGCATGCGCTCGGTCTAGGCGATGGGCTCGGCGCGCAATGGGGCGTGGCGTCCATCTTGGGGGGCCACGTGGAGGCACGGGCCAGGTGTTTGAATCCCAGGGCTTCCAGCTTGGGTAGCTTTTCCCGGTTCATCTCTGCCTATAAAAAAGGGGAAGAGGGTTTGTGTTAAGTCATCCCCAAAGTTTCTTTCCCACTAGAGTTTTCACCATGCTCGTTTCTCTCTGCTTGCGAGTGGGAGGACCGAGCTTTCCTCTCATAAGCTCCTCGCCACCGGATAGCTGGGGCGATGGAGGAGCTGCCGAAGAATGGCTCGCCCTTAGGGGATGAGTCCCGGAGATCATATGGAGAGCGCACAGGGAGGGCGCAGAGATCACACGGAGAACGCACACATGCTCTTCCAGTGTGACCTTTGTGGTTCTCCTTCGGGGACGTATGGTAGGAGGTGCATGCGGACTCCCCATGGTTTGAGTGAATTTCGCCTCCTCCCCCGGCCTGGATTCCAGGGCTCGCCCGCCTGAGGAATCTTTTGCCACATGGGGAGGGAGTGAAAGTGTGCCACCTGCCGACACCTTGCCTTGGAATTTGGGCAAGTTGGGGCGGTACATACTCGGTTTGGGAGAGCGTTTCGGTGCCAGGGTCCGCGGGCTTCCTACCTGCTCGCCGGGGGGTCCCTCGGTTGGGTGGTCTGGGATGGCCATCCGTCCACCCTTTTCGGCCACCCTGATATCTCGGTTGGGTCACCGAGATATCATTATTGACTGAAGCTGGCCGCAACTATTGGTCCATGTCGCCCGGCCATTATCGGCTCGAGCTGACTAGATGCGGCTTATCTGGTTCGGCGGTCGGACGTCGGAGCATCATGGTTGCCCAGATCTGCTTTGGAGCAGTTGCCCGAGTTTTGTACTTGTCTTTATTTTATGCATTTCAATGCTCTTGTAACGCCTCTAAGGCATTTGTAATTGATTTTGATTGGCAATGGAATAAGAGAGTTCTGTTCTGTTTCTCAACCTCTGTCTCTTTTGTGCCAAGTTTATTGTTGTTGTTGGTCATGGGGTACGAAGGCGTCCCGCTCGTCCTTAGACGAGGATCCCGTGCTATCCGAACTAGTCGAGGTTCGCAAGCGATGGTCTGGGGATCGTTTGGCGGAACACGCTCCTTACTTTGGTCCGAAGCTTGATATTTTGTGTTTCATCCTTATCGGAGCTCGAATGTTCACGGGCCGGCCTTGCCGAAGTTCAGAGAATTTGTACTTGGCCCCGCCAAGGTTTGGGGCATTTGTAGCTCGGCCTTGCCGAGGTATGGAGACGTTTGTCGCTCGGCCCAGCCGAGGTTCGGAGAATTTTTACTTGGCCCTGCTAAGGTTCGGAGAATTTGTTGCTCGGCCCAGCCGAGGTTCGGAGAATTTTTACTTGGTCCTGCCAAGGTTCGGAGGTTCGGGGCTCGAAGAAATGACTTAGTTGCCACTATGAGCCATAGTGTTAGGCCCCTGCGGTGCTTGGTGAGGGGCTCTAGGGCGGAACGAGCGGTGCATGGTCACGCTCTTCACTTATGACGTTATCCCTCCCGAGGGGGCATGTTACTGCCAGGCGCTGGATTTCTTCCCCTTTTGCACTTCCCGAAAAGGGGGCCAGCTTTAAAAGAGCTTGGGGAAGTGTTGGGAGCATTCATCATGGGGGCCGGCAGATCGGAAAATACTCTGTTCAGGGGGGTTCCCGAACAGTCCGTCCGCATTTACCGATCCCACTCGGGATGGGGTACGGTACTTTGGATTCCGCAGGCACTAAAGTGATGACACGTGGTGAGTTCTCATAGGTCGGCAGCTACGGTGTGACCGATCGAGATACTCGCCTGGCAAGTATAAATATGACTGAGGGGTGTTGGTCTTAGCCATTCCTCGGTTTAGGTCTTGAAACAGTATTTGACCATGGCTTCTCAAGGAGGGCGATCATCCGAAGAGTTACGCACGTCGATCAACGGTTTACTTCACCAGCCAAGGGGCCGTCCCACAATTACCGTCGATGGGTTGGGCCTGGCATCGACCCTTGCGAGCCAACAGCGGCTCGTGAGGGTCGTCGAGGAGTATGTGGACGTCTCCACGAGGGAGGCGGAGGCCCTGCTCCGGATGGCGGACCGGCAGCGGGAGGAGATCGCGTCGCTTCGCCAGCAGGTTGCCGACCTTGCCGAGCGCCTGGAGGACCTGCTGGCGTCTGGGAGCGACTCCGAACCCTAGTTTAGGGCCTCTTTTGCTTTTTCTTTTGCTTTTTGTTTTTGTTTTTTCTGTTTCTTTTTGTACTCCCTTTCCTCAATCAATGAAAAAAGGCACTGTTTGGATAATCTTCTTATCTCACGAGTTTTTAGCTTTAAAAATGCCATTCGTATAATAGTTGGGGAGTTGGTGTGGCTCCACTGGTTCACGCGCTGAGTCATGGCTCTGCTTGGGATAGGCACTTTGTTCGGCAAGTTATAGGGGCATTGCCCAAAAGCGAAAGGGGGAACTCCCCGGCTTTTGCTCGGGGTTCGTGGCCGGTTATGTGGGGCTTTATTGAACCCTTTAGGGGTTTGCCGGAGGCACATTCTTCATGCGTATTGACAGTTTTTCGCGTAGCGTGCCTTTTTTCAGATCGACCGAGGTTCTGGGGACTACTTAGGAGCCCTCGGCTTTAACCGGGGCCCAGGTACTTCGGTTTTCCGCCGGGATTTTAGCCGAAGAATTTTTGCTTAGCCCTACCAAGGTTTAGATATTAGTTGCTCGGCCCAGCCGAGGTTCAGAGAATGTGTTGCTCGGCCCAGCTGAGGTTCGGAGGATTTGTTACTCAGCCCAGCCGAGGTTCGGAGAATTTTTACTTGGCCCTGCCAAGGTTCGGAGAATTTGTTGCTCGGCCCAGCCGAGGTTCGGAGAATTTTTACTTGGCCCTGCTAAGGTTCGGAGAATTTGTTGCTCGGCCCAGCCGAGGTTCGGAGAATTTTTACTTGGCCCTGCCAAGGTTCGGAGAATTTGTTGCTCGGCCCAGCCGAGGTTTGGAGAATTTTTACTTGGCCCTGCCAAGGTTCGGAGAATTTGTTGCTCGGCCCAGCCGAGGTTCGGAGAATTTTACTTGGCCCTTCAAAGGTTTGGAGAATTTGTTGCTCGGCCCAGCCGAGGTTCGGAGAATTTTACTTGGCTCTGCCAAGGTTTGGAGAATTTGTTGTTCGGCCCAGCCGAGGTTCGGAGAATTTTTACTTGGCCCCGCCAAGGTTCAGAGAATTTGTTGCTCGGCCCAGCCGAGGTTCGGAGAATTTTTGCTTGGCCCTGCCAAGGTTCGGAGAATTTGTTGCTTGGCCCAGCCGAGGTTCGGAGAATTTTTGCTTGGCCCTGCCAAGGTTCGGAGAATTTGTTACTCGGCCCAGCCGAGGTTCGGAGAATTTTTACTTGGCCCCGCCAAGATTCGAAGAATTTGTTGCTTGGCCCAGCCGAGGTTCAGAGAATTTTTACTTGGCCCTGCCAAGGTTCGGAGAATTTGTTGCTCGGCCCAACCGAGGTTTGGAGAATTTTTGCTTGGCCCTGCCAAGGTTTGAAGAATTTGTTGCTCGGCCCAGCCGAGGTTCGGAGAATTTTTCCTTGGCCCCGCCAAGGTTCGGAGAATTTGTTGCTCGGCCCAGCCGAGGTTCGGAGAATTTTTACTTGGCCCTGCCAAGGTTCGAAGAATTTGTTGCTCGGCCCAGCCGAGGTTCGGAGAATTTTTACTTGGCCCTGCCAAGGTTCGGAGAATTTGTTGCTCGGCCCAGCCGAGGTTCGGAGAATTTTTACTTGGCCCTGCCAATGTTCGGAGAATTTGTTGATCGGCCCAGCCGAGGTTCGGAGAATTTTTACTTGGCCCTGCCAAGGTTCAGAGAATTTGTTGCTCGGCCCAGCCGAGGTTCGGAGAATTTTTACTTGGCCCTGCCAAGGTTCGGAGAATTTGTTGCTCGGCCCAGCCGAGGTTCGGAGAATTTTTACTTGGCCCTGCCAAGGTTCGGAGAATTTGTTGCTCGGCCCAGCCGAGGTTCAAAGAATTTTTACTTGGTCCTGCCAAGGTTCGGAGATTTCCTATTCAGACAGGTAGCTCGGTTGTACTGAGGATTGGTAAGCAGCACCTGTTTCTTTTTACAATCTTTGGCAATGCAGTGCATAATGATTCATGTTGCAAATTATGAAAAAATGTGTAGACGGGAATGTATAATGAGGCATATGAAAATGAACTCAGAAGACATACCCTATTGATAATATTTACGGAGATTGTCCGACTTCCACGTCCGGGGGATGGATTTCCCATCTAAATCTTGTAGCTTGTAGGTTCCCGGTCCAATGATCTCCGCTACTTGGTACGAGCCTTCCCAGTTTGGCACCAGCTTTCCTTGTTCCAGCGGTTTGGAAACAGAGGCCTTTCGGAGGACAAGGTCACCAGGCAGGAAGGCTTTCCCTTTGACTCTGGAGGCGTCGTAACGGGCCACCCTTTGTTGATAAGCCGCCACTCTGATCCGGGCCTTCTCTCTAATCTCCTCCACCAGGTCGAGGTTGGTGCGGAGTTGTTTGTTGCTAGCTTCCTCTGAGTAGCTTTCCACCCGCAATGATGGGAGGCCTATTTCCACAGGGATAACGGCCTCTGTACCAAAAGCCATCCGGAATGGGGTTTCACCTGTCGAGATTCTCGGGGTGGTGCGGTAGGCCCATAAGACATGATGCAGCTCCTCCACCCACCTGCCTTGGGCTCCGGAAAGGCGAGCTTTGATTCCCTGAAGGAGGGTCCTGTTGGTTACTTCGGCCATCCCGTTGGCTTGTGGGTGCCCGACCGAAGTGAGGTGGTGACGGATTCCATGCTCCTCACAGAACTGGCGGAATTTAGAGTTGTCAAACTGCTTACCGTTATCGTGATTATGGTGTGCGGGAGGCCGAATCGGCAGATGATGGACCTCCATACAAAATCTTTGGCCCGTGCCTCGGTTATTTGTGCAACTGCTTCCGCTTCGACCCATTTGGTGAAGTAGTCGATGGCGACGAATAGAAATTTCGCTGCCCCGTGGCAAGCGGGAATGGGCCGAGGATGTCCATCCCCCATTTGGTGAAGGGCCAAGCGGAGGATATGGAAACTAGTTCGGCGGAAGGGAGCCTTTGGATGCTTGAGTGTCTCTGGCAGGGGTCGCAGGCTCGGACTAGATCGTCTGCATCTTCTGCATGGTCGGCCAGTAGTAGCCCTGTCATAGCACCTTGTGGCATAGGGACCAGCTTCCCAGATGGTTGCCACAAATCCCTTCATGTACCTCGTGCAGAGCATAATCTGCTTCGGACGGGCAAAAGCATCTGAGCAGCGGCATGGAAAAGGATCGTTTGTAAAGCTGGTTGTCAATCAACACGTAGTGGGTGGCCTGCAGCTTCAGCTTTCTAGCCTCTCTCCGGTCGGACGGAAGCGACCCTTCTTTGAGATATTTGAGGATAGGGTCGAACCATGACGGTTCGGCCTCAACTTGCATTATTCGGTCGGCTTCCGTGATGCTGGGCTTTTCCAGAGTCTCCAGGTGAAACTTTTGCTCGGCATCCATCGACTCCGCGGTCGCCAATCGGGAGAGTAGGTCAGCGCGGGCATTCTTGGATCTGGGAATCTGAATGATTTCAAATTTAGCAAAATGGAGAAGCAGGCTCCGCACCTCCTGAAGATATCGAACCATGTTCGGCTCCGGGCTTCAAACTCTCCTCGTACATGACCTGCTACCAGCTAAGAGTCGGTGAAGGCATTAAGCTTCTCCACCTTCAAATTGCGGGCGATTCGGAGGCCGGCTAACAGGGCTTTGTACTCGGCTTCATTGTTGGAGGCCGGGAAGGAGAATCGGATGCCATATTCGAAGGTTATCCCCTCCGGACTGGTGAGAACCAGGCCTGCAACGGAGTGATGGTTATTAGATGACCCGTCGACATGGAGGAGCCACCGGGCTCCAGATTTTGGCTCTTCGAGGGAGTCTGGGGCAGAACCGTCCTCCGGGATGGTACACTCGAGGAGGAAGTCGGCTAGCACTTGGGCTTTGATGGCTGGACGAGGCTGAAAGTGTATGTCATGCTCGCTCAGCTCGATGGCCCACTTGGTCATTCTCCCCGATGTCTCGGGACGGTGGACTACCGCCTTGATGGGTTGGTCGGTCAGGACCGTCACGGAATGTGCTTGGAAGTACGACCGCAGCTTCCGAACAGAGGTGATTAAGGCCAACACCATCTTCTCAATTCTGCTGTACCTTATCTCCGCATCGCGGAGTAGCCTGCTGACATAGTAGATCGGCTTCTGGACTTTGCCTTCTTCCTTGACCAGCACCGAACAGACTGCACCCTCCAAAACGGCCAGGTACAAGAATAGGGTCTCGCCCGGGGTCGGACTGCTGAGGAGTGGGGGCGAGCCGAGGTACTTCTTGAGATCTTGAAATGACCTTTGGCATTTAGGAGTCCACTGGAAGTTTTTAGCCGACCGGAGGGTTTTGAAGAAGGGGAGGCATCTCTCGGCCGACCGCGCCACAAAGCGGTTAAGGGCCGCTATCCTTCCGGTTAAGCGCTGGACCTCTTTAACAGATGCCGAGGGCGCCATTTGTTGGAGAGCTTGAATCTTCTGGGGGTTAGCTTCGATACCTCGCTGGGAGACCATGAAGCCGAGAAACTTCCCAGAGTTAACACCGAAGGCGCACTTGGTCGGGTTGAGTCTCATCCCATATTTGCGCAGCATTGCAAAGCTCTCTGAGAGGTCCTCGACATGCCGTGACGCTTCCTTGCTTTTGACCAGCATATCGTCTACGTACACCTCCATATTCCGGCCGATTTGCTCCTTGAATACTTTGTTAACCAGCCTCTGGTAGGTTGCACCTGCATTTTTAAGACCAAAAGGCATAACGCGGTAACAGTAAGTACCTCGGTCGGTTATGAAGGCGGTCTTTTCTTCATCCTCAGGGGCCATTCGGATCTGATTGTAGCCTGAATAGGCATCCATGAATGATAGCATCTGGTGGCCTAAGGTGGCGTCCATAAGCTGGTCGATCCGAGGGAGGGGGAAGCTGTCCTTCGGGCAGGCTTTGTTAAGGTCGGTGAAGTCGATGCAGATCCTCCATTTGCCATTCGACTTCTTCACCATGACTACATTTGATAGCCAGCTCGGATAATTTACCTCCCGGACGAAATTGGCCTTGATGAGTTTGTCTACCTCTTCTTCAATGGCCTTTTATCGTTCTGGGCGAAGCTCCTCTTCTTCTGCTTGACGGGCCTGTGCATCTCATCCACGTTGAGATGATGGACGAGAACCTCGGGGCTGATCCCTGGCATGTCGGAGCGGACCAGGCGAAGATGTCAGCGTTGCTTCGGAGGAACCTGATCAATCTATGCCGAGGCTCTCCTTTGAGCAGCGATCCAATTTTTATGGTTCGGTCGGGCGAGCCTCATCCAATGGCACCTCCTCCAATTCTTCTGCCGGCTCTCCCCGCTGTTCGGCGAAGTCCTCGCGAGCGTCTAGCCCATCAACTTCCGGCATTCTAGACTGAAGGCTTGTAACAAAGCACTGCCGAGCCATGGCTTGACTTCCTCGAACAACTCCAACTCCTCGCTCGGTGGGGAACTTCATGGATAGATGCGGGATGGAGACAACTGCCTTGAGGGACATCAGACCGGGCCTGCCGAATATTGCATTGTACGGAGATCTGAGGTCGGTTACTAGGAAGTCTGTCTGGATAATGGCCACAAGGGGCCAAGCTCCGCGCAGACCATTAGGGTGACGACCCCTTCCGGGACGATGACGTCGCCTGTGAATCCCATCAAGGTGGAATCCACGGCTCGAAGGTTTTCCATGAGTAATTTTATCCTGGCAAACACACCGAGGTACAAAACATTCACCGAACTTTCACTATCAACGAGGATTCGGCTTACATCATAGTTATTCAAATTAAGGGATACAACTAGTGCGTCATCATGGGGGAGCTGTATCCCTTGGAGATCATCGTCGGAGAAGGAGAGCTCGCCCGTCCATGCCTTCTTTGGTGCCGATCCTTCACCGCCGCCCCTGGGGCTCGACCCGCCGGCCTCTTCGATCATATTAATGCGGCCGATCACGGCGGATTAGGTGGAGGAGGAGGTTGTTGAAGCTCGGGCTGGCGGTCACCTCCTTGTGGTGGCTCGGGCGCCCTCCTGAACTGATTAGTCGTCCCCGCTGGATCAGCCTCTCGATTTCATTCTTCAGCTGCCAGCATTCTTCAGTGTCATGGCCGTGCTCCCTATGGTAGCGACAGTACTTGGTGGGATCTCTTGGGTCGGGTTCCCTCGGAGAGGCACTGGCCGGGGAGCTGGCGCTCTATTTCCATGAGGATTTGCGCCCGGGGCACGGTCAATGGAGTGTAGTGATCGAATCGCCTGGGAGGGCTCCGGGAGCGATTCCTTGGCGGCAGCGGGGGAACTCTTTGGCGGCGAGGCGGACTTGGCCGACGGGCGGGACGGTGCCTGTCGGGGCCTTTGGGCTCCTTCTTCTTTGCCTGCTCGGCGCGGCAACTCTCCGCGATTCTTCGACCCTAGCGTACTTGTCCGCCAGGGCCATCATATCAGAGAGGTAGGGGGGGTAGCTGACTTCCATAGCTAGGTAGAAGTCGCTTTCCTTCAAGACTCCCCCCGCCAGGGCGGACATAGCCACCTCATGATTAAGGTGGTCCACCTCTAACATGGCCTTATTAAAACGGCCAAGGTAATTCCTCAAGGACTCCCCCTCTCTCTGCTTGACTTCGGAGAGGGAGTCAGATCTCGCCGGTGGCGGCGGCTGCTGACGAACTGGCCAATAAAAAGGGCTCAGCTCGTCAAATGAATCGATAGAACCTGGCTTCAAAGCATTGAACCAGGTTCGGGCGGATCCTCTGAGGGTGGAGGGGAAAGCGCGGCAGAGGACTGCGTCGATGCTCCATGGAACATCATTATTGACCGGAAACTGCTAAGATGGTCGTCCGGGTCAGAAGAGCCATGGTAGGGTTCGACGGCCGGCAGCTTAACATGGGAGGGAATCACTTCCTCCATAATCCCCTTGGAGAAAGGGATGCCCTGCTCCGCCTTGGGCTGGGACGGATGGGCCTGCTTGGCGGCGTCCAGCTCCTGACGCATCTTCTGGATCTGACGATGGATCTCCTCCTCATCGGTTAGAGGAGGAGCTGGGCATGAGGATCGCAAGGACGGCGTTGAATCATGGTGAGAGGTCACCGGGGAGAGGGATCGGGCTCGCGAGATCTGGGAGGATCCCTATCATAACCGCCTTGTGGGACTGGTTTGTTCCCTTTGGGTTGGTGTGGGGGGTCCGCAGGTTCACGCGGACTGGAGGAGGAAGCTGCCGGCGAAGAAGGAATCCTGCCTCCTTATGAAAGCGCTGAGCGGGAGGGACCGCAAGGCGCTCCTGAACCAGGTGAGTCAGGGCCTGGACTTGCTGGACCAGCGTGGCAAACTGGTCCTGGGTCACCGGGATGGTAGGCAATGACGGGGTTTCGACCGGTGGGGGTTGCGGCGCTACACCGCCCATCGGATCAGGCCTCTGGGAGGTGACCTGATCTTGGGCTTCAGAGGTTGCTCTTCTCCGGTTGGCCATTCAAGAGGTTCTACTCCGGATTGAGATCCTTATCTCCTTTTTCAAGTTTTAATGGGACTTGAGCCCTTCCTCTAGCGCCAATCTGTTGCGCCGGGATCCGTCCTCCGACTCGGGCGCGGTCGATCTCCAGGGGCGGACCTGCACAAGTCCTCGCGCGAGAGGCTTTGGGGGTGGCCCTCCGTGGAAGACCTCCGACGCTCAAGTCAGTGGGAGGAAATCGGCGATCAATCAGAAAGTGGGAGGTGGATCTCTCCGGGGAGTCTCTCTGGGGGCGGCCAATCGGGAGCTCTAGAGGGCGAGAGCACCGACGAGCTGCTGGAGAGAGCGGGAGAGTGAGAGAGTGAGGGTGTGAGCGCGCATACCTGAGGGAATCCGGGAATGTCCTATTTATAGACTGTCACCTGGATCTTGAGCGCCTTCTGGAAGGTTCAGAGGTTGTTAGGATACGGGGATGGATTGAATCGGGCCGTTGGGATCCATATCTTGTCTGTTAGGGGATCGACGGCTAGGAGAGCTTCTTGATGGCTTGAGATCTGGTAGGTGTGTAGGCCTCGGTAGCTGTGATAGGTTCTAGACCATTTTTTGACATGATTCCTTGCCTAGGATGTTGTTATGGTAGGCCTGGGCTCTCCCACGTCAGATTCCGCGGAGGTAAGTATCGGATCGTGGATCGCTTGGTGAAGCCGGGCCATGGAGGCTCGGGGGGAAATGAGCTGTAGGAAGCTTGAGAGGGAGCCGAGCTATGGGAGCTCGGGGGGCCGAGCTATGGGAGCTCGGGAAGGCCGAGCTATGGAAGCTCGGGGGAGGCCGAGCTATGGAAGCTCGGGGGAGCCGAGCCATGGAAGCTCGGGGAGGCCGAGCTATGGAAGCTCGGGGGAGCCGAGCCATGGAAGCTCGGGAGAGACGAAGGGAGGAGGCCGGTCTTAGCCTCCTCGCACAGATATTGATGCAATGACGATTTTACCTCCCAACATATATATATATAGAATATATATTCATATATTTTTAATAATCTGATCTTCCTCCGACTGGAAGGGAAGAAGAGAAGGCTCAGTGCCTTCTCCTGCAATGCGTTAGCGCGTTCAAGGCGCGGAACTCGCTCGTTTGGCCTCGTTGCGCATCTCGCATAAGAAAAAAAAAAAAAAAAAGGAAAATCCTCCCCATCATGTGAGCGTTCTCTAGAGTTCCACGGAAATCACTTCCCCTGACGCTCGCATGGAGTTACAAGAACAGAGAAGGGAAAGGTGGTGGAAAAGTCAAAGCTCAACAAAAAAGGAAAGGCATCTGGTGAGGGAGAAGCCTTGTTTAGCCTTAGCCATTGGAGGGAGAGGAGGATGTTGTGGAAAGAGGAGATAAAAATTGGCTCTTTTTACATATGAAGGAAGTGGCGGATCCAAGTCAGATCTAGCATTCTAGGGCAGCCGAAAAAAAAGGGGCGGGGGGTTTGGATTCTTTTCATTGGATCTTTGCTAGGGTTTGGGAGGCCAAGGCGGGGCAAGTGAGAGCAGTTATTTGCTTTCCATCGCCTTCATATATTAATCGGCCAAGCCTTAATCACCTCCTAGTCCTCAATCTGCGCGTCTTGATCATGGGAAAGTGAAAGTTTAAGAGCAAGCCCACGGCCGCAGGAACTTCTCCCACCCTGGAAGAGATGAGTTTAGGCATGGGCACTGGGCCGTGCCTGCCAGGCACGGCTTAGGCCCATCGTGCAAGAAAAATTATCGTGCCGTGCCTGGCACGGCCCATTAACAAATGGGTCGTGCCAGGCACGGCCCACTAAAAAAAATTTAAATTCAGCACGGCCCGTGACCCATCAAGAAATGGGCCACGGGCCGTGCCTGGCACGGCCCACAAAACGGCCCAGAAGGGCCGTTTTGGCATGGCCCAGCAACGGCCCTGCTGGGCCATGCCATCCAGAACGGCCCTGCTGTGCCATTTTGTGGGCCGTGCCATGAGGGTCGTGCCATGGCACGGCTGGTGCCAGGAGCACACTATGCGCCTAGGCACCAGCCAGCTGATCCAAGCCATGATCCTGATTGGCGATGATGGATCCGACGATAGCGATCGATTTGATCGGAGATGATGCGACGGTTGCGATCAATCCATGCCATAATCCTGATCGGCGATGATCGATCCGACGGTTGCGATCCATCCGATCGGCGATGATCCGATGGTTGCGATCGATCCAAGTCATGATCCTGATCGGCGATGATCGATCGGACTGTTGCGATCAATTTGATCGGAGACGATCCGATGGTTGCGATCGATCCTAGCCATGATTCCGATCGGAGATGATCGATCCAACAGTTGCGATCTATCCCATCGGCGATGATCCGACGGTTGCGATCGATCCAAGCTATGATCCCGATCGGCGATGATCGATCGGACCATTGCGATCAATCCGATCGGAGACGATCCGACGGTTGCAATCGATCCAAGCCATGATCCCATTCAGCGATAATCGATCCGACGGTTGCGATTGATCCGATCGGAGATGGTCCGACGGTTGCAATCGATCCATGCCATGATCCCGATTGGCGATGATTGATCCGACGGTTGCGATCAATTCGATCGGCGATGATCCGACGATTGCGATCAATCCAAGCCATGATCCTGACCGGCGATGATCGATCTGACGGTTGCGATACATCCAATCGGAGACGATTCGACGGTTGCGATTGAACCAAGCCATGATCCCGATCGGCGATAATCAATCCAACAGCTGCGATCCATCCGATTGGAGACGATCCGATGGTTGCGATCGATCCAAGCCACGATCCCGATCGATAATGATCGATCGAACTGTTGCGATCAATCCGATCGGAGACGATCCGATGTCTGCGATCGATCCAAGCCATGATCATGATCGGCGATGATCATTCCAACGGTTGCGATCCATCTGATCGGAGATGATCCGACGTCTGCGATCGATCCAAGCCATGATCCTGATCGGTGATGATCAATCCAATGGTTGCGATCCATTCGATCGGAGATGATCCGATGTCTAGATCAATCCAAGCCATGATCCCGATTAGCGATGATCAATCCGATGGTTGCGATCAATCCGATCGGAGACGATCCGACGGTTGCGATCGATCCAAGCCATGATCCCGATCGGCGATGATCAATCCAACAGTTGCGATCCATCCGATCGGAGACGATCCAATGGTTGTGACCGATCCAAGCCATGATCCCGATCGGCAATGATCGATCGGACTGTTGTGATCAATCCGATCGAGATGATTCGACGGTTGTGATCGATCCAAGTCATGATCCCGATCGATGATGATCGATCAGATCGTTGCGATCAATCCGATCGGAGACGATCCGACAGTTGCGATCGATCCAAGCCATGATCCCAATTAGGGATGATCGATCCGACGGTTGCGATCAATCTATGCCATGATCCTGATCAGCGATGATCGATCCGACGGTTGCGATCCATTCGATCGGCGATGATCCAACGGTTGCGATCGATCCATGCCATGATCCTGATATGCTATTATCGATCGAACGGTTGCGATCTATCCAATCGGAGACGATCCGATGATTGTGATCGATCCAAGCTATGATCCCGATCGGCGATGATCGATCGGACCATTATGATCAATCCGATCGGAGACGATCTGACATCTTTGATCGATCCAAGCCATGATCTCAATCGGCGATGATCGATCTGACGGTTGGGATCAATCCAAGCCATGATCCCGATCAGCAATGATCAATCCAACGGTTGCGATCAATCCAAGCCATGATCCCGATTGGTGATGATCGATCGAACCATTACGATCGATCCGATCGGAGACGATCTGACGATTGCGATCGATCCAAGCCATGATCCCAATCGGGGATGATCGATCCAATGGTTGCGATCTATCCCATCGAAGACGATCCGACAGTTGTGATTGATCCAAGCCATGATCCCGATCGGCGATGATCGATCCGACGGTTGCGATCCATCCGATCGGCGATGATCTAACGGTTGCGATCTTTCTTTTTTTTTCTTCTTACTTATTGTATTATGTTCTAGAGGTCAGGCCTAGCCCCCTCCCTTATGTACCATTTTAATTTTAAATTAATAAACTGGTAGGGGTCTATGCCAAACCCCCACCATTATGGTGGCTTTATATTAATAAAATTTCTTTATTCCTAATAATTTTTAATTATGAAAAAATTTATATTTTTTATAATTTTTTTATTTGAGCTATGCACGGGCCAGACCCCAGGTGGGCCGGCACGGCTCAGGCCCACCTGGGCCGTGCCAGGCACGGCCCAGGTGGGTCGTGCCGGCACGGCACGACAGGCCGGCCCAGGCCCGTCATGGGCCGTGCCGTGCTGGGCCAACAGAAAAAATTTTCTGAGCCTAGCACGGCCCGGTAAACTGGGTCGTGCTGGCACGGCCCGGTACGTAGCAGTGCCGGGCCATGCCTGGCACGGCCCATCAGGGCCTGGGCCGTGCCGTGCCATGGGCGGCACGGCCCAGTGCCCACCTCTAGATGAGTTACGGAGCGGGATATAGCCGCATGATGCCCTATTATAGCTAATTCTTGATTGAGGTTGGTGTTGGATCTTAATGATCCAACATCCGGTCCAAGGCCATGGTGGAGCGAGATGAATTAATTTTGGCAATTTTTTTAAGAGAGCTTGACATTTTATTTTAAATCTAATTTTGATGTAATTTTAAATTCAAATATCGTAATAGCTTTATATATTTTGAGATGAATTATTTGAAGCAACACGTTGCCAAAGTGACTTCTCTTATGAAAATTAATTTGTTTTGAAATATAAACGGTTGTGTAGATGTAACTTATGTGAATAATTATCGGTTCAAAGGAAAATGAATATTTAACATAATTACATGTGCACCTATGATAATAAATACGTAATGATTATTTGGTTTTACATATGAATAATAAATCAGCCCAAAGGAAGATTTATTATTTAATATGTTATTTATCATTAGTGTTTGATTACTACACCAAGATATTACTTACAAGTTAATATTTTATCCATAGATGAAATATTGATGAAGTGTCTAGTATCTTGAGATGGGGTTTACCTTTATTTGAATTTATTTATTTGCTTTAAAGACTTATGTGAGCTTGTTTTATTTGTTTGTTATTTTTTTCTATTTAGCTGTTACTTCTGCTAATATTACTGCCAACATCAATTCAATTCCTATGCTAAATGGCTCTAACTTCAAGTCATGGCAAGAGAATCTCATGATAGTTCTCGGAGTCATAGATCTCGACCTTGCTTTAAGGACTGAAGCTCCCCCACCTACTACGGATAAGAGTACATCTAATCAAAAGAGGGAGATGGAAAGGTGGGAGAAATCAAATCGCATATGTATGCTGATCATGAAGAAAGCTATTCGAGAAGTATTCAGGGGCACAATGTCTAAAGAAATCACTATAGCTAGGGATTTTCTTGCAGATATTAAAAAGAGATTTGTTAAGAATGAAAAGGCTAAAATTGGTACGCTCTTGACAGCCTGATTTCAATGAAGAATAAGGGTAAAGAAAATAAAAGAAAGAAGGATAAGAAAGTTGTAGATACAGCACCTCATAAGAAATAACAAAAGAAACCAGTTGATCCGGGCAGTACTAGTTGTTTCTTCTGTGGAGTTGAAGGTGCACTTCTTAATTTGGTTTGTTCTAAGGTTATTTTAACTTCAGTACCTAGACACATAAAGTGGATAGATTCTAGTACAATAACTCACATTAGTGTATCTATGTAGGGTTGCCTGAGTTGCCAAAAGCCAAGTGATGATGAAAGATACATCTATGTGGGCAACGAGACGATGGCTTCAGTAGAGGCAATAGAAAATTTTAGATTATTATTAAAGACTAGATTTTATTTGGATCTTGATGAAACATTTATTGTACCATCTTTTAGACAAAATTTAATTTCTATTTCTGCTTTGGACAAATATGGTTATTCTTGTTCATTTGGGAATAGAAAATTCAGTTTGTTCCATGATTCAAAATTGTTTGGTTCTAGTTCTTTATTAGATTACGATAATCTTTATTTAATTGATACAATTACCTCATTTAATGAATCCTGCAATTAAGTACATGAGGTTTAAAGAAAAAATTAACCAATAAGAATTCAACTACGTTGAGGCATAAGAGATTAGGTCATATCTTCAAATGCAGAATAGAGAGACTTGTGTTCGATAAAATTCTAGATCTCTTAGATTTCATAGATTTTGATGTCTATATTAACTGTATAAAAAAATAAACCAACAAAAGGAGATTTGAAGCCAATAGGACTTTAAACATCGTAGAACTTATACATACAATATTTGTGGGCCATTTCTTATGGTTGCTTGGAATGGTCAATAATATTTTATAATATTTATAGATGATTTCTCTAGATATGGCTACATATGTCTCATTCATGAAAAGGCACAGTCGGTGGATGTGTTCAAAATTATAAGGCTGAAGTTAAGAGCCAACTCAGCAAAAGAATCAAAAGCATCAGGTCTGATCATGGTGGTGAGTACTATGGCAGATATGATGGTTCGGATGAACAACGTCCAGGGCCATTTGTTAAGTTCTTAGACGAATGCGGTATCATCTCACAGTACACTATGCCGGGTTCGCCCACTATGAATGGTATTGCTGAAAGACGAAACAGAACGCTTAAGGATATGGTGAGGAGTATGGTTTGTTATTCTATCTTACCAGAATTACTCTAGGATGAAAGACGAAACAGAATGCTTAAGGATATGGTGAGGAGTATGGTTTGTTATTCTATCTTACCAAAATTACTCTAGGATGAAGCACTTAAAACTGCAGCATTTATCCTTAACATAGTTTAAACTAAAATGACTGACAAAATTTCTTATGAATTTTGGACAGGCAAGAAGCCTAGTTTAAAGCACTTGCATATTTGGGGATGTCCAGCTGAGGCAAGGCCTTATAGGCCTAATAAAAAGAAACTAGACTCAAGGACGGTAAGTTGCTATTTTATTGGATACTCTGAAAGATCCAGGGGCTACAAAATTTATGATCCCATAACTAAATTGATTTTGAGTTGGGAAATGCCTGGTTCTCTAAGAATGTAGAGTTTGCGGAAGGAGATACAGTTAAGAACTTTGTTTTTGAAGAGGAATGCATTGACATTCCCATAGGTGTTATTGGCATTAATCAGGATTTCATTCCTGATCTTGTTCTAGACACAACAGGTCAAGACAATGTTGGAGAACCTCCCATTCAAGAAACTGTTCTAGAAAAACAGACTCTAGCACCTCAAGAACCTATACCTTAAGAAGATCCACTAGAGAGAGGAGAAGTGCAGTGCCAAGTGATTACATTGTATTTCTTTAAGAACATTAGGTAGACATCGGAGTATTGGAAGATGATCCGATCAACTTCCATCAAACCATGGAAAGTTCTAGCTCTTAGAAGTGGATTGATGCCATGAATGAAGAGATCAAGTCTATGAAGGACAATGAAGTATGGGATCTTGTCCCATTTACAGAAGGTGTAAAATCCATTGGTTGTAAATGGATATTTAAAATCAAGAGGAATTCAAAAGGCGATGTCAAAAGGTACAAGGCTCATCTTGTCGCTAAGGGCTTTACGCAGAAAGAATGCATCGATTATAAAGTGACTTTCTCTTTGATTTCTTTGAAAGACTCTTTTAGGATTATAATGGCATTAATGGCGCATTTTAATCTTGAATTACATCAGATGGATGTGAAAACAATGTTTCTCAATAACAACATTGATGAGATGATTTATATGGTGCAACAAAAAAATTTTATGCCAAGAGACCCAAAGAATATGGTTTGCAAACTTATGAAATTCATCTATGGACTCAAATAGGCATCTCGACAATGGTATTTCAAGTTTCATCAAGTGATCATCTCGTTCGGTTATGAGATAAATTTGATCGATGATTGTATATACCATAAGTTTTGTGGGAGCAAGCATATTTTTTTAGTTTTATATGTCAATGACATTTTGCTTACCAGCAATGATATCAAGAGATTTTAACTAAGAATTTTGAGATGAAAGATCTTGGTGATACCTCTTTTGTATTAAGGATTCAAATATATCGAGATCACTCTCGGGTATTCTGGATTATTACAAAAGAGCTATATCAAAAGGTTCTCAAGAGGTACGGCATACAAGATTGTAAATCAGGTGATACCCCTGTGGCTAAAGGAGACAAGTTTAGTCTCAATCAGTGCCCTAAGAATAGTTTTAAGGAAAATAAAATGCAGAAGATTCCCTATGCCTCAGTAGTAGGGAGTTTAATTTATGCTCAAGTTTGTATGCGTCCGGATATTGTGTATGTTACTAGGATGCTTGGCAGATATTTAAGAAATCTAGGATTAGACCATTGGAAAGCATCCAAACAAGTTTTGCGGTATTTACAGAGAACAAAGGACTATATACTCACGTATTGAAGGTCGGATAGCTGAAGATCATTGGGTATACTGACTTCGATTTTGCAGGATACCAAGATAGTATAAAATCTATGTTGGGCTATATTATTTTGCTAGTTGGAGTAGCATATCCTGGAAGAGTGCTAAATAGTCTCTTATAGCCTTTTCTACCATGGCAGTAGAATTCATAGCATGTTATGAGGTGTCCAATCACAGAGTATAGCTGCAGAATTTTATTATAGGACTATGCATAGTAGATGGTATTGAAAGACCACTCAAGTTATTTTGTAATAATAAGTCAGTAGTTTATATTCCACAACAACAGGAGCTTGACGAAGTCGAAGCATATAGACATTAAGTTTCTAATTGTTAAAAAAAGAGTTCAGAGTGGACAATTGTCTATAGAACACATCGAAATAAACTCCATGGTTGCGAATCCGCTTATTAAGGGATTGCCATTCAAAATGTTTCATGAGCAGATTGCTTATATGGGTGTCATGTCTGTTATTGATATTCAATTTTAGTGGGAGTTTATAATTTTTCGATGCTCTTATGATATAGATATTTTCCAGTTATTACAATTTATGGTTATTTTGAGGTTATTTTCTGTAGAAATAAAGTTTCAGCTTATTAACACTCTGATTTTGGTATGGTTTGATCTCACTAAAGTTTAAGGAGGATAAGTTGGAAATAGGCATGTTAAGATTACATTATATGAAATTTTTATGATACATATCCACATCATGATTCATGTCATTCAGTTGTATCAACATACGTGACCATTGATGGGTCAAGTTACGATAGATATAATAAAGGCCGTTTTGATCCTATATTAGTATGGTTGATGGACCGGATTGGTTATAAATATATTTTGGTAATGATAGTAAAATTGAGCTCATTTGATTTTTTTTTTTAAACATAATATAAGGTTACACATATAGCCTAAGTGGAATATTGTTGGATCATTAATCCAACATGGGCTTATATGTGAAATAATTATGTGTTGCAGACTGTCAAATAAGGTTAAGCCCAATTAAAAGTGATTTGCTAAGGTTTCGATAATTTGGGCTTTAATGTATCTGATAGGGTGTGAACCTTTAATGTATTAAGACTAAGGGGTGATTTCTATTTTTATGATGGACTAAAATAGAAATACCAAAAGATAATGATGAAGTTATATATATAATGATTATGGTCTTCGAATCGCACGTACGATTTCCTTCTCTGAATATCATCATCAGAAAAAAATCCTAGAGAAAATTCTAAAGGGCTCTCTGAGAGAATGTGCTGATCTGGAAGTCCAACCGCATAGCTCTGCTCTGGAGAACAATAAACAATAAGGATCTGAAAGGCCAACTGCATGACTCTAGAGAGCAATCAAATAATATGAATTCAGGTATGCTTCCATTTATTATTTATGGATTCTTTATGATTAAATATGAATGATTCTTGGGTTTCTTGATAATGGTTTTCACAAAAAGGTTTAGATTTCATTTCTAACAGCTAGATCATCATCTTATCCTTCTGTAGTTCATCCTCTGATGAAGATTAAGATATTTTGGCTTGTCTTTGCTTGATTTTATTTGTTTTGTACTTGTAATTTAAATCTTGTATTGGTGATGTACATTTTGTTGTGGTCTCTTATTTGTACATCACCGATGTAAGAAACTCTATGTATGAACCTTTATGTTAAATCTATGGAATGTATACTTTAGTTTGGAATTTATGGAATGTTGTGAAACTCTTACACTACTATATGTTGTCATTTCTAAATCTTTAGGCAGCATATCACTTTGTTCCTACTATTTGCATGAAAGCTAAATTGCATAATTAAGGGGGAGATGAACAGAAATGAAATACAACTTTCCTCACCTCCTTTTGATTGATGATGAAAAGTGGAAGAAGAATATAAGCATACATGTATAAAATTGAGTCTCCACATCTCTTATTCTCTTTTTTGTTAAACTAAATTTCAACATGCTTCTTACAAAAAGGGGGAGAAGAAACTATTTGACTTTAACAATTGAGTTTTACTTGCTTTAAAAACTATTCGGTTTCATTATTTTAAAATCTATGCTTGATTTGAAAATTTTTGATATCAAAATCTGAGTTTTGGTACAAAGTACAGACTTTTTGGCACATAATGCAGAGTTTCGGCAGGTAGTACAGAGTTTCGATACGAAATGCAGATTTTTGCATGAAACTTTCATTTTTCAGCATGAAATCTTATTAAAAATTTGAATTTTCTGAACTTTAATGTGAAAATTGTCTTTCTGGACATAAACTAAAAGTTTCGATACAAAATTCAGCTTTTGGCACAAGAACTTTGATTTTGGCAAGAAACTTTCATCAATTCAACTCAAAATCTGAATTTTCTGAATTCTAATGTGAAAAATGCATGTCTTGACAAAAACTAAAGCTTTGATATAAAGTTTCAGCATTTTGGCATATATATAAGCTTTTGGCACATAACTTATAACTTTTGGCACAAAACTTGTGTTTGAAACAAAATTTTGATCTTTCTATTAACCTAAGCTCAAATTGTCTCAACCCCTTTTAAGGACCATGATCATTGTACTTAGATTATTCAATTATGCTAAAACTAATATCTCACTTCAATACTTAATGGTTTTGTTATCATCAAAAAGGGAAAGATTGTTGACCCTACATTGATTTTGATGATCACAAAATGATTAAGTAAGTAATGAAAGAGTTTGGTATGAAGCTAATATGAAATGTAGGTATTCACGAGGCATCAAAAAGAAGAAGATGGAATCCAAGTTCTTAACAACTTATTTGGTTCAAGGAAGGAAGTTTTAAAAAAAATAAGACCAATCAAGGTTGATTCAAGGCTTAATTGAATAGTATTAAGTTGTTTGGGAATGCATTCTATGGAGAAGAATCAAGATGCAAGAACTAGCACTCTTGGATTCATCAAAACTATAAGTTTTCTTGGCCTTGAAATGAGTTTTTATGTTTTAAAGCAAGTTAGCCGACTCTCATGCTAGCTACTGATGTTCGAAGTCTGGAGCCAATTAGCCGACTCTCATGCCTACTAAGACGTGCAATTCGAGCACAAAAATTTTTACAGAGGCCTGGAGCTAGTTAGTTGGCATGGTAGCCGACTACTGTGGATTTTACAAAGAGTTTTCTGAGATTAGTCGGCATGGTAGCCGAATAATGCGCAGTTAGTCGGCATGGTAGTCGACTAACCCTGGTGTCAGGCTCTATAACGGCTAGTTTCGATACGCTTTAGCCTATGCAATTTTCAATGCAATGGTTCCAAATGGTTAAAAATGGCTAGTTAACATTCTAATCATGCATAAGACTATAAATACAAGTTCAAATGATGAATTTAAAAGTGTCTTTTAAGAGCTTTTAAGAGTGATTTAAGAGGATTAAAAGGGAGAAAGTTTCGGCCTTCTTTATTTTCAAGAGTAGCTGTACTTCAAAGCATTCAAAGCTATCAAAGCTCATCCAAGGCTTTACCAAATAATTTAAGAAGCTTTCTCAAGCGCTCAAGCTCTAGTATTCAAGGAGAAGTTCATTAAAGGCCTTCCAAAAATTTATAAAGTGCCACTATTGTTTTATTTGTTCATTTAGGAGCTATTACATTATGATTCTTATATCTTTTGTGCTTGTTAGAGTTTCAACTTGGTTGAAACTCGTAATGGGTGTACCAAACCTATAATTGATGATTTTTAAGGCTGCCTTGTGCCTAGTAAATGAGAAGCTAGCTGGGTTAGTTAGGGTTGTAATCGTTGGGCAAACGATTAGTAGAGAAAATTTTCAAAAGATTATTGGGAAGGGGATGTAGGTGCAAGGATTGGCACAGAATCACTATAAATCCTTATGTTTGTATGTGATTGACTTATTGTACATTATTTCTCTTCACCTCACTTCACTTTACTTAAATTTTTTTAACTTAGGCTTTCAAAATACGACATACTTGCATAAATTTTTTAAAGAACCTAATTTATCCCTCCTCTTGGGCTACTTAGCAGGGCAATACCTATTTGTAGTATCTTCTAGTTCATATGTATTATGGGTTGAATTCGCTTTGATACTATTTGTTACAACTAAGATCTCATCCAAAAAATATTTTAATGACTGTTTTCAAAGAATGTTCCTCCAAAATTTATTAAGAGAGCATATTTATAAAAGAAGAGAAATATAAAAAGCTAGAAAAATAAATAGAGTTAAGAAAGGCTTTTAGGGTGGCATGGGTGATTGAGGCCCTTCTTCCTGTAGTATAATCCCAAAATTTAAAAGTAAACTTTTTCTAAGAAAGAGAGAGTGAAAGAAAATTTTGAAAAAAATAATTCTTGACTTTTTTTCCTTTTATAGGTGCCACCATAACGATAGAGGTAACTGGTCCCATGCTAATCTTCAATATCTCAACTCAACTCAACTCAATTAATCTGAACCTTTTCCCAACTACATGGGGTTGGCTACATGAATCTGCTTCCTCCACTCTGCTCTATTCAGGATCAATTCGATATTTAAATTATAAATAGTTTTTTTTTTAATTATTTCTGTCCATGTTAGTTTAGGTTTACCTCTATCTCTATCCATGATATTCAATATCTAGGGATATATATTCTCTATGATGTTCACATGTTACAAAGACTACAGGGTTTGAAAGAAATATTAATGCAGGTGTAAAGTGAAGACTAAAGTCTAACAACATAAAGATGGAAGAGTAAAAGATGAGATATCATCTCAAAAAAAGCACTATAAATTAAGCAACCAGCACTAATCACTCATTCTTTTTTAGCAAACCTCTCATCTATATAGAGTCTACCTCAAAGAACCAACTAAGCAAATATTTTAACTTTGTTAAGAAGACTGCTTTCCAAATGACTCTAACATATAGCCATAATACTCTATCTCTATCGAAGAATTTGTAAAAGAAGGCTATTGAGTTAATCCTCTTTTTCAAGACTTCTATCTCTTCAAGACCAAAGAGTTGAGAATAACGTGTACCCATGTAACGCCCACAATTATCACACATTACCAAACAAAGCTAGAGGTGATTTTGCAGCCTTCGCTCTCAATTTATGCAATTCTCGAAAGGGTGAAGAGGATTAAAAACCCTTCCTCCCCTCCCGATCATCCTACACCTGGTTCTTCTCTATTCTTCTTGCTGCCATTTCCTCACCGGCCTGATCCAACCACAGGTAATCTCTCTCTTTGCCTTTATTTTATGCTTTTATTTAATAATGGATTTGGGAAATAGAGAGAGAGAGATCTGGGTTGCTGTTTCAAGGGAAAGAGGGAGATGGATCTGGGAGACAGAGGCGGGGAAGAGAGGGAGAGAGAGAAGGTGAGAGGACGACACCGCCACTGCCAAGCAATGATGGCATGAGGGAGAGGGCTGTCGGGCAGCCCTCCTAGTTTGGCTTTTGCGCTTGGTTTGGGCCCGGCAGCATGTTCGTCGGCTCGCCGAGCCTGGGTCATGAGCGGCAGCCCCATCGGCATCAGTGCGGCATTCGATGGAGTCTAGCCGACCGAAGGAGGCCAGTTGTGCTGCCGCCCAGGGAAGAGAAAGAGTGGGAGGAAGAAATAGAGGAAGGAGGAGAAGAAAAGAAAAGAAAAAAAAAGACAGAGAGGGCCGGCAATGATGGCCGGCATTGGGCCGATCATCGGTAGCCGAGTAGGCAACCAGGAAAGGGCCAATTGTGGCCTTAGGCCATCAGCCATTTCCTCTTGGTTTGGGTTAACCAGGGGCATAGGGAGGGGCACTTGGGCTAGTCTAAGCCTGGTTTAGCCTAGTGAACCCCTTTGGGTCAAATTTTTGGGCCCCAAATTGAGCTGTACCCAATAAAAAAAATAGGGTTTGGATCAACCTTATTCTTAGTTTTTTAAAGAATTTTTATCTTTCCATTTGGGTTGATATATTTAGAGATATTGAAGCTCGAAGTTGGATTCAGGATTAGAAAGGGTAAAGTTTAGGAATCACTGTGACATCCTGATTTTGGAGATTAAAAATTTTAAAAATTATGTTGTAAGTACCCAGGTGTTCAAATAGCTGATTTATACTTTTGGATTAGTGCCACAAGATAAGTAAGCCATTTATGATGAGTAATTTGAGTAAATTATTAAATTATACAATTTCTAAATAAAATATTTATTCATGTTTAAATATAACTTTTTATCTGCTATTATCATGCAAATAAATTTTGGCACATTATTTTATTCATTTGAAAGCTTGATAATATTATTTTAGATATTAGATAAATTTTTCATAATTCATAAAATAAGTAAATTAATTAATTAATTAATTAATAAAAACATAAATAAATAAATAATGATAACAATAGTAGTAGTAATAATACATGTAAAATAATATAAATAATAAATTAATATTACTTATACAAAATAAATAGTTATTATAAATGTTCGAATCCTAAGTTAGTATAAATATTAGATTTTAATNACACTCGGTTTTAAAAAAACAAACGCTCGCCCATTTAAAAATAAAAAAAACGAACGCACGTTTAAAAAATTAAATGCCTGGCTGCTTTAAAAACATCAAACGCCTGGCTATTTTAATAAAATAAAATGTTCGACCATTTTAAAAAAATCTAAATAGGTTAAAAATTTTGTAATAACAACAACTCTATAATTTCTTGTTTTTCTTTGAAGATTGCTGATTAGCATCCATTGAGATCGTGCCACCAATGGACGTTGAAGTTTTGGCTTCCAGGTGGTACCTTGAAGGAAAACTCCCGGGTTGTACCTTAGAGGAGAGCATATGGTTCATTTTTTTGCACGAGAAGGGGACCAAATCTTCTTTAGGGTTCATTTTTTTGCATGAGAAGGGGACCAATCTCTTTAGGGCAGTGGTTTAATCTGCCTCCCAGGCTTGACTCTTTAACTTATTTTTATTTTAAAATAATTTTTCTTTTCACTGAATACAATCTGCCACACCATAAATTTTATTTTCTAAAATTTATATTATATATATATATATATATATATATATATATATATAAATTTCTAGTTGGAAGCACATAGAAATCATTTTCAATATCAAAGGAGATTTGTGCAAATTATTTAAATCATTTTCACTAACAATCTAAAGGAGATTTGGTTTTTGGATGCGATCTGATCACTTGATTTGGATGCGATCTGATTTCTTCGTGGGTTCAAAAGTCGTTATCTTTTTTTTTTTTTTTTATTTGCCTCTTGATCTAAATGAATAGTCCACTTCTTTGAGTGGGAGAAACAAAATCTTTATCAGATCCTACCGTGATTTAAATAGAAAAAAAAAAAATTAGATGGTTGGCCTTTCGATGTTTTTTTTTTATCTTCTTATGTGTGGGCAATGTCAATTATAGTGTATGATGTTGTGTATGATATGATTGTTAGTTATGTTGGGATTATTTTTTGTTTCACAAAATTTGTACTGTTTGTTGCAATCCTAAAAATATTGTTATTAAGGTGACAATATGGTTATTTTGCTAAGACAAGGATGGCCTTATCTAAGGCTAGTTTGGTGGTTTCTTTTATCTAATTTAGAATAAAAAGGAAAAAGTTAAAATGTTTAATTCCATCGGTTGAGTCTCCTGATGATGTGATATAGTAGTCTCAGTATTGTGGGGGTAAGCACAACATAGATTATGGGTAGTGAAACAATTTCATGAATTCACTGCTATGCAAGTTTATGATGTTCATTTGTAGATTATATTTTGTGGTAATCTTGGTTTACAATGGGAACATCAATGTTTCATTTTTGAAGATTTAGGATGAATTGTAAGTGATGAAATTCAAAACGTTCTTTCTGAGTTTTTGATGAAAAGGGCTATCAGCAACTTTGAACGGAACAAGTAATTCAATTTTTCCTCTGCTTGCAATTTAGTTGCATTAGTTGTTTGTTCTTATGTTTTAGTTCTTTTGTGAATAGCATGATCAATTATTGTCATTCATGTGGCATAATTAGTCTTTCTCTGTTTAATGGACATTACTGCCCATATCATTAGCCCATCTATTATTTGTAATTTGCATATAAAATGTTACAAGTGGCTTGAGTTATTCTTTCCTAATTGTGCATGCATGCTTAAGTATTACAGTTGCAGTCCTTTAAAAATGTAAGAGAGGATACTTTAAAAATATAAGATCTAAACATAATTTGGCAGATCTTTTAACCAAAGGCCTTTCGAAGGCTGCAGTTTTTGAAACATCGAGGGGGATGGGGCTTAAGCCCATATATCAGTCACCAGAGTGGACCCCTACCGTCATGGTAACCCCATATTAAGGTTCAAAGGAAAACGATCTCTAAAGTGATATCTGGAAGCACCGCTTTAGGAGTCTATCTCATCCCATCCCTATGGTGTGGTGCTTCATTATGACGGTTAGGTTGAGCATAGCTCTTAATAGATCCAAGGCTGTAAATTCAGCGAGGTCATGTACCCTTGAGGATCTACCTTATTGAGCATAGCTCTTAATAGATCCAAGGCTGTAAATTCAGCGAGGTACGATTCGTTGCACGTACCTTTGAGGATTTACCTTAGTGAGAGTAGTCGTGAGGCCGCGACTATGGGACCGGGGCGAATCCCTAGTAACTCTCATGAAAATCAAGGCAAGCGCATGGCTTAGATAGCGCTAACCCGCATTATGATCAGCTCATCTTCATACTGTGTGTATTTTATACTAAATGCAAGTTCAAACCTAGAAGGTACTTGCACTAAGCACAGTAAAATTTTAAAGTTTTAAAATTGCTTACTAAATTTAATAATTTATTTATTATTCTTTTTTTTTTTTTTATGGGGGATTGTTAACACCCATGTGTTATATATATAAAAAAAACAAACGCTCGCCCATTAAAAAAAAAAAATGCACATTTAAAAAATTAAATGCTTGGCTGCTTTAAAAACATCAAACGCCTGGCTCGCTCGACCGTTTAAAAAAAAATCTATAAATAGGTTTACAAAGGATGAAAATTTTGTAATAACAATAACTCCGTAATTTCTTATTTTTCTTTGAAGATTGCTGATCGGCGTCCGTTGAGATCGTACCACCAACGACGTTGGAGTTTTGGCTTCCGAATTGTACCTTGAGGAGAGCGTGTGGTCCATTTTTCTTCGCACGAGAAGGGGACCAAATCTTCTTTAGGACAGTGGTTTAATCCCTCCCAGGCCTGACTCTTTAACTCTTTAACTTATTTTATTTTAAAATAATTTTTCTTTTCACTAAATACAATCTGCCACACACCACAAATTTTATTTTCTAAAATATATATTAATATATATATATATGAATACATATATAAATTTCTAGTTGGAAGCACATAGAAATCATTTTCAATATCAAAGGAGATTTGTGTAAATTAATTAATTAAAATCATTTTCAATAACAGATTCTTCATCAATGACCTAAGTAAATGACCAAAAACAAAAACAGTGGTTAGCACATAAATGATTCACCATCAAAGCTTCAATGCATCCCATGACTTCTCCTATTTGGAATTCTGATCCTAAAGTGGGCCTAACTTTTACTTGAGCTTTGTTAGTTAGCAATGAACTTACCATCTAAAGAAGGAAAGATTCGTGTTGATACAACTTTGATTGAGATTGTTTGACCTTACCCATAGAGACTATCTTCATGATAATCCTTAATTTCTGTACCTTGCCCTTAAATTCTATGTTGGATGAAAAGGTGCATGAACGCACTTGATTTAACTCTATTATATTTGTTAGATATAACAAAGTATATTAACTTTGACATCAATACTTAGAAGTATGTGGAAAAGTCTAAACTGAGGGGGTGATATTGTACATATGTAAAAAGAGAGAGATGATGGTGAATTGACCTCTATCGATTTCAACTTCAAATCTTTGCTATCTAGGATAACAAAATTACCATCTAAAAGAATTATGTTTATGATTATCAAAAGGCTCATAGATATGGTAATAATATTGTAGCGTTATTCTTATCAACTCATGACATTATCTATACCTAAAAGAATAGTTTCATCTCTAAATCAAAATTACAAGATCCCCTTATGGACTCTGCCAAAGCCCATGCAACTGACAATACTAACCACCTTAAACTAAGGGTGCCTTTCATTCAATCATGATATATTAAAACAAATCATTTCCCTCTTGTGTTATAAAAGAAGACATAAAAATAAATTAATACTAATTATAATTACCTCTAGGCTAGTAAACCAAATCCTTCAAGACAAGGCGTTGTTAATCTTATATATGAAGCAAGCCACTTCGATGAAGAAACTAGGAAACCACAAAGTTCATTTTCTAACTAGATTTCTCTTGAAAGAAGGAAGAATGCAGATGAATGAACTCTACCATGCCTAAAAGAGGATTTGTAGAAGACTAGTGGGAATTGAGGAAAGGATGACGAGGGATGGATTTAATATAAGGAAAGAGAAAGATCTAGAAAGGAATTAAGCATTAAATCTAAAGCCGAAAAAATGGCTCCTCCCCTCCACATGGCTTTGTATAAGATGTATTGCAAAATATATATCAGAATGTTTATCTTAACATCTAAAATAAAAGCTACATAATGTTCTTCGACTATTAAATAATATTTGTTTGGTCATTAATTTGTTGTTAATAAAAGAAAATATTAATTAATAATTTTTTTCTTATATGAATTATATTTTTTATTTTTCTCCTTTTTCTAATAAGAGAGGAGAGGCAAGATGAAAAGATGGCATCAAATATTACATAACATATGTTTTTAGCTATAATTAGCAATTAAAAAGGAATAGTAGTTAATTAATCTATTATTTTCTTAGATAGAAAGGGTTCAGTGTTATAGAGATAACAAAAATGAGGATTATAATTTCAAAGTTGATGAATGCTCTTTCTCATGCGATTCATACGATGAAGTCTATTCATGTGATATTTGTTGCCCAGATGTAGCAACCCAAGAGGGGAATGAATTGGATTTTAAAATTTTAATTATGCAGATATATGCTTATTAAATTTTAATTGGTAGCGTTGTAGTGATGCGAACACAATAATTTCACAGAAATAGAGCAAACAATCAAACACAGAATTTTTATAGTGGTTCAGTGCTAATCCACACCTACGTTCACTCCCCAAAAATCCTTTGAGAATTTTTACTCCAATCGTAATACCAACAATTACAACCCCTAGCCTTACCGGCTAGTCCTCTTATTTCACGGCACAAGGAAGCCAAACCCCTAGCCTTACCAGGCTAGTCCTTTTGTTTCACGGCACAAGGAAGCCAAAACAATCAAGGGTTAAACCTAACCCTTTTACAAAAATATGTTCATAATATTTAAGAACAAATAGCTCCTAAACTGAGAAATATTCAAAATAATATTTACAACTTTTGTAGACAATCTTCAGCAATAAATGAAACTCTTTGAGGTAACTGAAGCTTTGAATGCTTGTGGAGGCTTTAATGGATCTACACGGATGAGCAGTAAATGATCTTCAAGCTTTCTCGATTTCAACACAGAGCTTTCTTTCAACAACTCAGAAAATATGCAAAAGGTTCTCTCTTCCTTGCATTTCTTTCTCTTTTTGTCCTCATTTTTTTCTTCTAATCTCAGCTATTTAAAGCATTTCAGCAGCAAAAATATCCGTTAGACTCAATCGGAATTAATGAAAAGTAAAACGGAAAGAAAATATAACCGTTGTAAACATTTTCCTTGAGCATTGAATGCACTGGTATCCATTTGAGGAAGGAAGATCTCTGTGATAAATTAAGAGATTAAAAGTTAGTTTAGCTAAAAATAGAACTTAGAAAGAAAGAGAGAGAGAGAGAGCTCGTCCAAGTGTTGAAGAGAGGAGCATCAGTTGGCTGGAGAATAATCTCAGCTAACTGTTTCAAGAGGGTGACTGGCCAGGGTGGAGAATAGCTAGCTGAAGAGAGCCTTCAGTTAGCTCATTTCAAAAAAAATGCACGGCCACAAGAGATTTCTGCAAACCATTAGCTAGCTGAAGGGAGCCTTCAGTTAGCTAGTCCCTTGATGTGCACGGTTAAGAAAGCCTGCAACAAAATAGTTAGCTGAACCAAAGGTCCAATTAGCTGTTTACAAGAAGAGCACGGCCAGAAATAACTTTCATGTCAAAGTAGTTAGCTGAGGTTGACTCCAATTAACTAATTCAAATTTTCATGCAGCTAAGAGAGGGAATACTAAACCTGTAGTTAGCTGGACACAAAGTCCAGTTAACTCATTCCAAGATCCACACGGCTAGAAGAGTGACTAGGGAAAAAGTAGTTAGCTGAAGACTAGCTTCAGTTAACTCACAGAGAAAGATAGCTAGCTGAGGGTCATCTTCAGTTAGCTCGCAGAGAAAGATAGCTAGCTGAGGGAGCAACCCAGTTAACTTGTTTCATCATGAATTTGGCCAGGAGAGAGAACTCAAGCAAAATAGCTAGCTGGCTAACCATCCCAGCTAACTTAAAAGAAGCATGGTTCGGCCAGGGAGGAAATAGCAAGCAAGATAGCTAGCTGGCAAAGTATCCCAGCTAACTCATCTCATCATGAATTCGGCCAGGGAGGAAATAGCTAGCTAGCCAGCTAGCTGGACTGAAAGTCCAGTTAGCTAATATCACCATGCAAAATGCCAGGCACAAAATAGCTAACTCGTCAGCTAGCTGGACTGGGAGTCCAGTTATCTAACAGCTTCATGCATAAGCCCAAGGCAATAAATAGCTGACTCTCCAGGTAACTATTTTGAAGAAGCATTCGGCTAGGATGAAGCCATGTCTTCCCAGTTGACTGAATGCCAGATCCAGTCAGTTGTTTCAAGGTGGGATTCAGCCAGGATGAAGTTCTAAGGTAGCTTAGCTAGCTAGAAAAAATCCTCAGTTAACTAATTTAAAAACCAAACAGGCTAGGAGCATTTATTCATGTGATTTTGACTTGATGAGGCTCATTGTAAGACATCTGAAAGCATTCTTTGGTCATCTGTACTTTCCTGCATTGATCTTTATCTTCATAATAAACAAATTAGTCCATTCTTAATTGTTTTGTAATCATCAAAATCAATCTAGGGCCAACAATATTGAAAAGTTTCACTTTCCATCTGGCATAAATAATCATATTACATAACTTTTTATTTAAATAATTAATTTCAAGAAAGGAATGGAAAAAAAGTTATAAAGTATTTAGGGTTTATAGAGCAAAGAGGTTACTGATGTATAAAGAATATGAATGAGGGCTCATTTTTCTAAAGCAAAAGTTTAAAGAGTTTCTATAATGCTTGAAGAATATTCATCTTGATGTGATTTGTACAATAAAGTGTTGTTCTCATAGTATATAAGTTACAGAATGGTAATGCAATTAAATTTAAGTCAGTAATTATAAAAAAAAGGAATAGAAAAAGGTTGTAAACTAGTTGGATTTTATAAAGAGAAGGTTTAGAGGCGAAAAGGAATATAAATGAATCGCAGATTGTAAAGATGAGGATTCATAAGTTTGTATATTATTAAATATTATTTTTTTCATAGTATCCTTAGAATAGAGGGTATTGGTGTATGAAGAATATGAATAAGGGTTCAAAATTCAAAGTCAAAGGTTCATAAAGTTTCTATGATGCTTGAAAAATGCTCATCTTCATGTGATTTGTACAATGAAGTGCTATTCTCATGATATGTAAGTTACAAAATGATTATGCAATAGCCAAATTTAAGCTAGTAATTACAAAAAGGAATAGAAAAAAGTTATAAATTAGTTGGATTTATCAAAGAGTAGGTTTAAATGTGCAAAAAGAATGTGAATTAGTCTTAAGTTATAAAGTTGAAGGTGTATAAAGATATAAATGAGTTTGAGATTTCAAAGTCAAAGATTTATGAAGCTTTTAGAATGTATGAAGAATGTTCATCTTCATGTAATTTGTAAAAATGGTTATGCAGTAGTTAAATTTATGTTAGTAATTACAAAAAAAGGAATAAAAAAAGATTATGAATGGGTTGGATTTCCTAAAGAGAAGGTTCAAAGGTGCAAAAAGAATGTGAATGAGTCTTATATTGTAAAGTTAGGACTTATAGGTTTGCTATTATTGAATATTGTTCTTTCTTATAGTATCCACACAATGAGATGTTGTTTACATGATATTAGAAAATTTCCTCAGAGAGTCATATAGCATACCTTATTATTTAACTAATGAGAAAAATTAAATCAAAAAAGGTTGTACTAAATTAGTTTTTATAGACATAAAAAGGGCAGCTGCAAAAAGAATGCATATGGGTGAACCAATTTTCTTTTTTAAAAGTACAAATGTTCTAATTTTAAAATTAAATTTTTTTAAACATTTTTACATTAGGTATTGTTCACATATAGTAGAAAGATTCTATGAATATTTAGCATTAGAGCCTTTTCATGTTTATTATTATTACATACCTAACATGGGAAAGAAAAGAGAGTAGACATGTGGCAATGATATTGTTCAAATCTATATTTTCTTAAATAAAACTTCTTAAAGCTCGAGAAAAGATATGAGATATTTTCACTCTAATAATTTTGCTTGTTCATGTCCCTGTTTTATTCTACATCAATATAATTAAAGAAATTGCATGGAATTAATCAAACTGCATGATTCTTGTCAAACATTTTGTGGTGGACATATGCATAACATTTATGATAAATTTGTATCAAGATCCTATTATATGTTGGCTTTAAATTGATGCTAGAAGTGTGTCATTCAACTCACCTAGAATATTTCAATATATCATAGGTACAAATGGAATTATTTTTAAATTTCAATCTTCATTCTTGGAATTTGCAATTTTCTAGGCTTTGTGATATATTCTACAATTTTCAGTTTTACAAGTTGAGCAAAGAAATGGCTTAATTATTTTGGATCTTTTATTCAATTTACAAGAGGAAATAATGAAAAAGCTCGATTAAATACTAAAAGCATCTAATATTTTCTTCACTTCTTTAAATGAGGCTAAGATTTTAAAGTTGAGGATTTACTGATTTGTACATTAAAATTGTTCTCAATGTTCATTCAATCAGATGTTGTTTACGTTATATAAGAAAGTTTCTTATATAGCATACCTTATCATTTGACTAACAACATAAATGAAATAAGAGAAGGTTAGTTATGCTGGATTTTACAGACAAAGGGTTACTAGCACAAAAATAATGTGGATGAGTGCTCCATTTTCTTTATTTTTTAAAGGTATAAATGCTCTAATTTTAAAAAAAAATCATAAGGTTGTGCAATACAGGCCGAGGAGGTGTCATAAGGTTTGTGCAATACAGGCCGAGGAGGTGTTATTTGCATATATTAGAAAGATTCCATGATCATTTGACCCTTGTGGCTAGAGTTGGGTACCGGGTCGTGCCGCCCATGGGGCTAGGCAGGCCGGTTCGTTCGGGCTGTGCCTGGCACGGTCCGGTCTGCTACAGTACTGGACCATGCTAGGCATGGCCCATTAAACCGTACCATATTGGGCTTAAAAATTTTGGCCCGCGGACCAGCCCGGCACGGTCTGACAGGAAGTGGGAGCACCCGAAGAGGCCGGCTAGGGCGAACCACAATGATTTTTTTTTCTATTTTCCTGAAATTGAATTAGGTTTTGGATTGGAGACCTTTTCTTTGAGAAGAAAGCAGATTTAGAGCGATACTTCGATAGGTTGATCGCCTCGCCTCTCTTCCTCGTCTCCGACCATACCTCGTCGTCGAACGGGTTCTCGAGAAGAAGATACAGGACCAAATTATGGCTGTGATTCGCACCTACGAAGGACGCTAGGCCTGATTTAGTCCTGAGCCATTGATGAAAGGTTGGACGTTCCGGTTCGGACGTAGATTCTCATTCGAAAGGTTTAAACCCGATCCAATCTGATTTATATATAATGGTAGTTTTATTCTTATATACTTTAACTTTAACTAGAGTCGTTCTGTATGATTGCTCAAGAATATGTTAAAGATAATGATATGTTAGATATATTAGGATATTTATAATTGGCTTAATTAAATATAGCCTTTATTTTTGATCAATTATTATTATATGATTAACTATTAAATGCCTGATATTTATGACTAATTTTTGAATAAATTTATTTGTATACTTTATTGAAAATTTGCTAAAATGTGGATGATTTTAAATAAATTTATCCATGCCAAATAGGATAAAGGATTTTTTAGACTTCTACGTGACTTGAAGACTTGGTGTGTATCGTAACTCGAAGTTAAACAAAATTTTAATTTGAAATAAAAATGACTTCTTATATATTAGATCCAATGTAAAATCACTCATCAAAGTTTTAAATAATGCATCATGCAATTGTAATGAAACATGCCAAAACTATTATTCAGCCATGCAATGGTTCAAAAGGGCCAATTAAGATTTACCTAAAAACTAGCTTTTTCAAATTTATTGTTTAAATAATAAATATTATAATAGTCTTAGAATAAGCACCAATATGAAAGCAATGGCATTATCCCTCTGTCTACTTTTCATTAAATAGAAATATTATTTTGCGGACCATGCAATCATTTTGTGAGAAAAATTTAATGAAAAAAGATTGAGTTTAAAAAAATTAGCATTTTATCTACAAGAAGATAGTGAAAATGATGGTCGATATTTATGTCATAGAAGATTGTTATAATAGTAGATATTATATTATTTATTACTTTTTCACCTATTATTAAATATAACATAATGGGGGAAGACCAAAACCATTAATAACGACTTTTTAAATCAAAATAATGAATATTATAGATCTTTGAGCTATTCATTATTTAGAAAATTGAAAAAAAACTCTAAAGTAAATGCTCACTTTTGCCTAATGCAATATTTGAATAAAGGGCTTGGTAGAAAAATTTCTTATCTTGGATATTTTTGCTTGCATAAAATTTCTTACCATGAATAGTTTAACTAACATTTTGAAAATGTTGCATATAGATGGGGTCTATAAACTCTCATGCAATGAATATGTAGAAATTTTTCATTAAAATTGCTAAAACATCTCATAAAAATCTAGGATAATTCAAACACAAAATATGTTGATTTGGAAAATGAGCATACATTAGGCTTATCATTTAAATTTCAAGGTTTGATATTGTTTAAAGATTGCATAGATCTACACGAACCTTATTGACCTTACAAAATTCTTATGTCCATAAAATGATAGCAACTAGTTAATTCATAATACATACTTCCCATCTTCCATTGTGTAATTTTCAACTACAAACTTAATATTTAGGGCTGGATCACTGTTAGAGTTTGAACTATTGCAATAATCCAAGGGAGTCGCTAGTCCATCATCCTTTATTCCCACAGCAAAATTCATTTTTGAAGGGGGGGGGGGGGGGGGGGGGGGGAGGATGCAGACATGAGAAGAGAGAATATCTTGTATGTGGCAAATTACCTGATAAATATTCATATATATATATATATGTGTGTGTGTGTGTGTGTGTGTGTGTGTGTGTGTGCGCGCGCGTGCGCGTAGCCTTTTCTATTCTACAAATAAAATACTAAAAATAAAAAGAAAAATATAATTAAGAAAAGTAAGGGGATGTGAATGTAAAGCAAAGGAGAGGAAGATTATAAATTGTAATAAACTAGCCCAAGCATAATAATGTTCATTAGTTAAACAAACAAAATGTGAGAAAAGAATGATGGTATAGCTAAGAAAAAGGAATGAGGAGTCACCCTTCAAGTGGTGATCTGAAGATCTTAGCATGCAATGCAAAAAAGCTTTCTCCAATTGAGAGTCGATTCTTCATCAATGACCTAAGTAAATGACCAAAAACAAAAACAGTGGTTAGCACATAAATGATTCACCATCAAGCTTCATGCATCCCATGACTTCTCCTATTGGAATTCTAATCCTAAAGTGGGCCTAACTTTTTACTTGAGCTTTGATGGTTAGCAATGAACTTACCATCTAAAGAAGAAAGATTCATTTGCGATGGCTCTGATACAACTTTGATTGAGATTGTTTGACCTTACTGATAGAGACTATCTTCATGATAATCCTTAATTTCTGTACCTTGCCCTTAAATTCTATGTTGGATGAAAAGGTGCATGAACACACTTGATTTAACTCTATTATATCTGTTGGATATAACAAAGTATATTAACTTCGATGCAGGTGACATCAATACTTAGAAGTATGTGGAAAAGTCTAAACTAAGGGGGTGATACTTTACATATGTAAAAGAGAGAGATGATGGTGAATTGATCTCTATCGATTTCAACTTCAAATCTTTGCTATCTAGGATAACAAAATTACTATCTAAAAGAATTATTTTTACGATTATCAAAAGGCTCGTGGATATGGTAATAATATTGTGGTGTTATTCTTATCAACTCATGCCATTATCTATACCTAAAAGAATAGTTTCATCTCTAAATTAAAATTACAAGATCCCCTTATGGACTCTGCCAAAGCCCATGCAACTGACAATACTAACCACCTTAAATTAAGGGTGCCTTTCATTCAATCATGATATATTAAAACAAATCATTTCCCTCTTGTGTTATAAAAGAAGACATAAAAATAAATTAATACTAATTATAATTACCTCGAGGCTAGTAAACCAAATCCTTCAAGACAAGGCATTGTTAATCTTATACATGAAGCAAGCCACTTCGATGATGAAACTAGAAAACCACAAAGTTCATTTTCTAACTAGATTTCTCTTGAAAGAAGGAAGAATGCAGATGAATGAACTCTACCATGCCTAAAAGAGGATTTGTAGAAGACTAGTGGGAATCGAGGAAAGGATGACGGGGGATGGATTTTATATAAGGAAAGAGAAAGATCTAGAAAGGAATTAAGCATTAAATCTAAAGCCGAAAAAATGGCTCCTCTCCTCTACAAGGTTTTGTATAAGAAGATGTATTACAAAACATATATATCAGAATGTTTATCTTAACA
Source organism: Calamus simplicifolius (assembly GCA_900491605.1). Classification (NCBI taxonomy): domain Eukaryota; kingdom Viridiplantae; phylum Streptophyta; class Magnoliopsida; order Arecales; family Arecaceae; genus Calamus; species Calamus simplicifolius. The sequence continues at coordinate 765,466 of UESW01004480.1, forward strand.
TCTAAAATAAAAGTTATGTAATGTTCTTCAACTATTAAATAATATTTGTTTGGTCATTAATTTGTTGATAATAAAAGAAAATATTAATTAATAATTTTTTTCTTATATGAATTATATTTTTTTTATTTTATCCTTTTTCTAATAAGAGAGGAGAGGCAAGATGAAAAGATGGCATCAAATATTACATAACATCTATTTTTAGCTATAATTAGCAATTAAAAAGGAATATTAGTTAATTAATCTATTTTTTTCTTAGATAGAAAGGGTTCAGTGTTATAGAGATAACAAAAATGAGGATTATAATTTCAAAGTTGATGAATGCTCTTCCTCATGCGATTCATACGATGAAGTCTATTCATGTGATATTGAAAAGTTTCACTTTCCATCTGGCATAAATAATCATATTGCATAACTTTTCATTTAGATAATTAATTTCAAGAAAGGAATGGAAAAAAAGTTATAAAGTATTTAGGGTTTATAGAGCAAAGAGGTTTCTGACGTATAAAGAATATGAATGAGGGCTCATTTTTCTAAAGCGAAAGTTTAAAGAGTTTCTATAATGCTTGAAGAATATTCATCTTGATGTGATTTGTACAATAAAGTGTTGTTCTCATAATATATAAGTTGCAAAATGGTAATGCAATAATTAAATTTAAGTCAGTAATTATAAAAAAAAAGGAATAAAAAAGGTTGTAAACTAGTTGGATTTTATAAAGAGAAGGTTTAGAGGTGAAAAGGAATATAAATGAATCTCAGATTGTTAAGATGAGGATTCATAAGTTTGTATATTATTAAATATTATTTTTTTCATAGTATCCTTAGAATAGAGGGTATTGGTGTATGAAGAATATGAATAAGGGTTCAAAATTCAAAGTCAAAGGTTCATAAAGTTTTTATGATGCTTGAAAAATTCTCATCTTCATGTGATTTGTACAATGAAGTGCTATTCTCATGATATGTAAGTTACAAAATGATTATGCAATAGCCAAATTTAAGCTAGTAATTACAAAAAGGAATAGAAAAAAGTTATAAATTAGTTGGATTTATCAAAGAGTATGTTTAAATGTGCAAAAGAATGTGAATTAGTCTTAAGTTATAAAGTTGAAGGTGTATAAAGATATAAATGAGTTTCAGATTTCAAAGTCAAAGATTTATGAAGCTTTTAGAATGTATGAAGAATGTTCATCTTCATGTAATTTGTACAAAATGGTTATGTAGCAGTCAAATTTACGTTAGTAATTACAAAAAAGGAATAAAAAAAGACTATGAATGGGTTGGATTTCCTAAAGAGAAGGTTCAAAGGTGTAAAAAGAATGTGAATGAGTCTTATATTGTAAAGTTAGGGCTTATAGGTTTGCATATTATTGAATATTGTTCTTTCTTATAGTGTCCACACAATGAGATGTTGTTATATGATATTAGAAAATTTCCTAGGTATCTGAGTCATATAGCATACCTTATTATTTAACTAATGTAAAAAATAAAATCAAAAAAGGTTGTACTATATTAGTTTTTATAGACATAAAAAGGGCAGCTACAAAAAGAATGCATATGGGTGTACCAATTTTCTTTTTTTTAAAGTATAAATGTTCTAATTTTAAAATTAATTTTTTTAACATTTTAACATTAGGTATTGTTCACATATATTAGAAAGATTCTATGATTATTTAGCATTAGAGCCTTTTCATGTTTATTATTATTACATACCTAACATGGGAAAGAAAAGAGAGTAGACATGTGGCAATGATAGTGTTCAAATCTATATTTTCTTAATTAAAACTTCTTAAAGCTCGAGAAAACATATGAGATATTTTGCACTCTAATAATTTTGCTTGTTCTTGTCCCTGTTTTATTCTACATCAATATAATTAAAGAAATTGCATGGAATTAATCAAACTGCATGATTCTTGTCAAACATTTTGTGGTGGACATATGCATAACATTTATGATAAATTTGTATCAAGATCCTATTATATATTGGCTTTAAATTGATGCTAGAAGTGTGTCATTCAACTCACCTAGAATATTTCAATATATCATAGGTACAAATGGAATTATTTTTAAATTTGAATCTTCACTCTTGGAATTTGCAAATTTTCTAGGCTTTGTGATATGTTCTACAATTTTCAGTTTTACAAGTTGAGCAAAGAAATGGCTTAATTATTTTGGATATTTTATTCAATTTACAAGAGGAAATAATGTAAAAGCTTGATTAAATACTAAAAGCATCTAATATTTTCTTCACTTCTTTAAATGAGGCTAAGATTTTAAAGTTGAGGATTTACTGATTTGTACATTAAAATTGTTCTCAATGTTCATTCAATCAAATGTTGTTTACGTTATATAAGAAAGTTTCTTCCACAATCTAGGATAAGAATCATATAGCATACCTTATCATTTGACTAATAACAAAAATGAAATAAGGGAAGGTTAGTTATGCTGGATTTTACAGACAAAGGGTTACTAGTACAAAAATAATGTGAATGAGTGCTCCATTTTCTTTATTTTTTAAAGGTATAAATGCTCTAATTTTAAAATCAAAAAATTCATAAGGTTTGTGCAATATAGGCAGACGAGGTGTTATTTGCATATATTAGAAAGATTCTATGGTCATTTGACCCTTGTGGCTAGAGTTGGGCATCGGATCATGACGCTCATGGGCCGGCGCGGCCTAGTTCGTGGCCGGCACGGCCCGGCACGGACCGGACGTGCTTGGCACGGTCCGGTCTGCTACAGTACCGGACCGTGCTAGGCATGACCAATTAAATCGTGTCGTATCGAGCTTAAAATTTTTGGCCCGCAGACCATGCCCGACATGGCCCATGCGGGCCTGGGCTGGCACAACCCACCGTGCCAGCTCGGCATGGCTTGACAAGCAGCAGGAGCACTCGAAGAGGCTGGGCAGGCTGCAGTCCCACTCCAAGCGGCGAGACGCATCCCCCAGGGGAACCCATCGCCCGTCCGCACCGGATGCTCCCAGGCACATGTGAGTCTCCGAAGGCGGACGCCGCAGTAGCAGTACGCCGCATCGCACGTGCCGTTAACGCCGTTAACATGGGGGAGGTGGACGTCGCGGTCATGAAGGGCACGCTCGATGCCACCGACGCAGGCCTCAAAGACATCGGGCAAGATAGGGAGGTCGAGAGAGGGCGGCGCGGGCAGGGGACGGGCAGCGAGGGCGGTGGCGGAGTAGGCGGCGTAGAGCCGGGCAGCAGTAGGAGTGGGAGGGGAGGCAGCCCGAGGCGGAGGTAGAGCAGGCGGCGGAGACGGCGGGAAGGAGGTCGTCGGGGAGGTCGAGGGGGCACATACAAGATATTTATCAGGTAATTTGCCACATACAAGATATTTCTCTCTTCTCATGTCTTGTGTGTGTGTAGCCTTTTCTATTCTACAAATAAAATACTTGAAATAAAAAGAAAAATATAATTAAGAAAAGTAAGGGGATGTGAATGTAAAGCAAGGGGAAGATTATAAATTGTAATAAACTAGCCCAAGCATAATAATGTTCATTAGTTAAACAAACAAAATGTGAGAAAAGAATGATGGTATAGCATCTCCCCCCCCCTCAAAAATGAAATTTGCTGTGGGAATAAAGGATGATGGACTAGCCACATAGTTGCTCCCTTGGATTGCTGCAATAGTTCAAACTCTAACAGTGATCCAGCTCTAAATATTAAGTTTGTAGTTGAAAATTACACAATGGAAGATGGGAAGTATGTATTACAAATTAACTAGTTGCTATCATTTTATGGACATAAGAATTTTGTAAGGTCAATAAGGTTCATGTAGATCTATGCGATCTTAAAACAATATCAAACCTTGAAATTTAAATGATAAGCCTAATGCATGCTCATTTTCCAAATCAACATATTTTGTGTTTGAATTATCCTAGATTTTTATGAGATGTTTTAGCAATTTTAATGAAAAATTCTACATATTCATTGCATGAGAGTTTATAGACCCCATCTATATGCAACATTTTCAAAATGTTAGTTAAACCATTCATGGTAAGAAATTTTATGCAAGCTAAAATATCCAAGATAAGAAATTTTTCTACCAAGCCCTTTATTCAAATATTGCATTAGGCAAAAGTGAGCATTTACTTTAGAGTTTTTTTTCAATTTTCTAAATAATAAATAGCTCAGATCTATAATATTCATTATTTGATTTAAAAAAGTCATTATTAATGGTTTTGCTCTTCCCCCATTATGTTATATTTAATAATAGGTGCAAAAGTAATACATAATATAATATGTATCTACTGTTATAAACAATCTGCTGTGACATAAATATCGATCATCATTTTCACTATCTTCTTGTAGATAAAATGCTAATTTTTTAAAACTCAATCTTTTTTCATTAAATTTTCCTCACAAAATGATTGCATGGTCCGCAAAATAATATTTCTATTTAATGAAAAGTAGACAGAGGGATAATGTCATTGCTTTCATATTGGTGCTTATTCTAAGACTATTATAATATTTATTATTTAAACATTAAAGAGTTGAAAAAGCTATTTTTTAGGTAAATCTTAATTGGCCCTTTCGAACCTTTTAAATAGGTAAAAAATAATATTTTTTAGGTCCCCGCAAATTCATTTGTTTGCTTTCTTGCTATACTAGTTACCTCAAGATGAATTAAATCAAGCCTATGTATCCATCACGTTAACAATTCGAACTAAATTGTCCAAGTTGTTGCTGCATGCCTAGGTCCCAAAGTCTATGCCAAAATGATGAATCTCTTCTATCTACCTTGTCATATAGCCCATATAAAGTCTTGAAAAGGATGATTGCATTTAATGATTTGATATTGAAAGTTTCCAACTCCTATACTAGTTTTCCCTCCTGATCACCAAAATACCATTTCCTTGATTATGTGTGGTGTCTCAAACATTTTAATATTCTATACATTCAATTTTTGTCTATTATAAAATCTATCACATCTGTAAAAGTCTTTTCTAGAAATTTTTAGAATGCACATTTGTTTGTTTAAAGATAATTCTACATAGCGATGTCTTGTTTTGGCAGGATGTGGCTTCGAAAATCATAGCGTTCTCACAACTGGGTCCTCGAACAGTTTGTATACTTTCAGCTAATGGTGCCATATGTAATGTCACACTTCATCAGCCAGCAACCTCTGGTGGAACAGTGACATGAGGTTTGAATACAGCAAGAGCTTTTATTATCATCATTACTATCATAAATTAGAAGCTACTCTAACAGTAACCATTCTCTGCTATGTCATTTATGCTAGTCGATCCCTATGCATTTGTGCTTATATGCTGTTTGTAGATTTATTCTTGTGAAAAAAATGATGATTCTTACTATATGAATCTCTTTTACTTTTATTTATTTATTTATTTATTATAATTTAAAGAGAGCACTGGGGATGATTTGCAGGTCTAAATCAGTTTAAATTATTAAATGTGCAGCCATAGAGAAATATGAAAGTTTTGTTTTTTTGGATCTGTACATATGGTAATTGTGGAGCAGTCACTCAGTACTACTACAAATCTTGTAAACTCTCTCATGTTAGATGATGCCCACTGAAAATGACTAGCATTCAAACTTAAGGTGCAGCTATTCATGCATCCTTGTCCTAGCTTGACTTAGTTAATTTTTCCATAAATGCATCAATGCATTGAGGAATATAAGCAAAACTAAGTAATTTAATCTGAAAAACCATTTTCTGTTGGGCAAATCTTTGACAACCTTTTATGTCATTTACTTGGATGATGAGGAAAGACGGATTCCTTTTTGTTACATTGCATGAACAGTAGTAGTTGAATATAAAGAAAATATAGGTTTTTCTAGGTTTTAGTTTGGATAAGTCGTTTCAGAATGCTCATAAAATAGTGCTGCTTGACTCCAAAGATTTTCACAACTCTCAGTTACAGATTATCTGGGTCTAACATTTAGGGTTCCTAGATTTAGACCACAGAGTTGTCTTAGCAGTTGTGGGAGGATGATTGGATTTCAACAGTAACCTAAATCTAATGGGTGAAGAGGATAATGTTGTCATGGGGAGCTATGGTCTGGAGTTCAACTAGTGAATGAAATCTGGATTGATTTATAGACTATTTGTTGTCAACTCTAATATTCTGCTAAGATGAGTTATTATAGCACAGATGAGGAAGGCAGTTGGGGTAAATTCCCTTAAGATTTATACAGATTATTATTGATTGATTTCTAAGTGATTTAGAGAAATTCTAAACATGTTTACGAGTAAAAGACTGAAGTGTTCCAACCACATGGCAACGAAGTAAACTCCAATATTATCTTGTGACTGTACATCTCTTTGTCAAAATACATGACCATGTGGTCCCTTCATGGGAGAGATCAATCCAACTTCAACTTATCTTGCAAAGATCTGTGAAAAAAAAGCAGCTGCATGAAGTAAAGCAGAGAAGGAAAAAATCAGGAATGTAGTGCTGGATCAATAGTATCATGATGGTCTGAAGAAAGAAAGGAGGAAAGATGGCAAGGCATAAAGTGATCTATTCTAGAAGTATCTCTGTCATCTTCTCATAGATAGCGAAAACTAATGTAACAACAGCTAAGTCTTAATCTGGCTCAGGTAATAGGCATCCAAAGCTAATGATGCCAAAAAGCCTATTTTGCTCCTTCACTGGTAGGCCAGCTTGGCAGCTATTTTATAATTTTAAAACCATATATTCTGGGCCTACAAAAGGCCAAATAATGACAATATATAACTTGTAAGCCGAGTATGGTAAAAATTTGTGAACAAAACTGATCAGGACTTATGCTCACGTCAATTCAACAGTTCACATCACTGGTCACACTCAACAGGTCCAAGAGTTCTAATGAATCGGCTGGCCACCTTGCCATTGTTTTATCTCAGGGCCGGTATCTTTGGATGCTCATATTATCTGACCTATAAGGATTTAGCTGATGCCCCTGTTCTTTTTCTCATCTCTTAAACCTTGAACGTTGGCTGCTTACCACAGGCAGTGTTGAAATGATAACCTAATATAAGTATCTTTTGCCTAACCATGTGGATGCATTCATGCAATGTTGGTTTCTACAAATCTAATTGAGTTTTTATGCTTTGTGTTAATTATTCTTCAAACTTACTCAAATTTCTCTTTGTGTTAATAGGTCTAACGAATAAGTTATATCTATCATATCTCCTTTCTTTTCTTACTTTTTCTTGGTATCTTTTGTAATCAATGGCATATCTCTTGCCCTCTCTTATAGTATGCATAATTTTTTCTCAAACTACTCAAATTTCTATTTTTGGGATAGCTCGAGATAAAAGGCAAGTAATATATACAAGACCGTAACTCTATTATAGTTAGCATTTCACCATGGGTCTTATAGGCCTAATACGTTTTTTTTTTATTTACAATTAATGTCTTGATGCTTTTAGTCCTTTTGCCTAAAACTAAATTTCCAAATGTTGGTATGAATTAATTAATATTACTATTCTTTGTAATTTCAAGGATCTTTTGGGATTACTTTTATTCTACATGTTATTACTGTTAAGGCTGGAGAAGCAAGTACATAAAAACTGATAGAGAGAGAGAAACCTTACAGATATGTTTTGCCTCGTAGCATGTTCCCATAAATTTTAGTAATCAATTTGTTACTTTTTTGTTTACATGCGTATTATCTTCATGTTTTGTGTCCTCTATTCATAAATGAAAAGGAAGTATATATGTTGTGATGTTTGATAGATGGTTTGAAGTTTCATCCAAATCTCCAAACTAGCTTATCCGATGATGGGGCCAGCTTATCCAAACCCGGACTCCTCGTCCCAAGCAGCTTCCATTACCTACGACGACTACAAAAAGATTGATGATGCGATCCGCCGGGAGGACCAGAGCATCCTGGAGACCTTGGTGGGAGAGCCGACTCGGATAGTGAACTTATCGAGGGACCCTCTGATCAGCGTGCTGATCAGGTGCCGCAAGAGTGACCTCGCCGTCAAGCTAGTGATGAAGATGACATCGCTGGAGGGACTCAAGGCAAAAAACTTCGAGGGTGACATGGCCCTCCATGTGGCCGCGGCGGAGGGGGACATAAGAGCGGCTAGGGCCATTCTCCACCATGCAAATGCCAACCAAGTCACGAGCGAGTTCGTCGAAGCTAGGAACAATGAGAATGAAACCTCACTGCACAAAGCAGTGAAGTATGGGAAGGAAGACATCTTCTGGATGCTCGCTGAGGAATATGGAAGCGACGTGGATGCCAGGGGGTTCGACGGTTCCAGCATTCTACATTACGCCATCATGTGCTGCTGGTTCGGTATGGCCTCGAGCCTCTGCTCTTTTTTTTTTTTTGAATCCAATGCTAGCGTTTGACCTTCATAAGAAAGATCCCTAGTAGGTTTTCTGTTAGATTCTTAAATGGTAAATTTAAGGTCTTGGATGTATAATTTCTTTAATTGGGCCCCTACCTTCTCCTTTCTCACATGCATGTGCATGCAAATATACAAAAAGAGCCATGTCCACATAGTAGCCGAATGGTCATTACCGCAGTCAACACACGATTATATCGCAAATGTCCATAATTTTTTTCCCATTTTGAGTTTAGAATACAACCATTGTGAATGGTCTAAATTAAGATTTTAAAAGTTTCATAAAAAATTACATTCTACTAATGGTGAAATAAGCTGCATCCAAAAATGTATCAGGACTAAGATATCAATTAGATAAGTTGGTATTGCACCATAATATATAATGTCAGGCATACTATATTAAAATGGTATAATTAATATAAAGAACAAAATATTTAAAGGTGCAGCTCAGGCTATAGTAAATTTTTACTCTAATTTTTCTATGTGGGGTGAGGTTGAAAAGATAACTATATAAATCTTAAAATAGTAGTTCAAAAGACTTCTTATGAGCTATAGACTAGTTGGGAATCTAGTTTGAGAAATATGCATATATATGTGGGGATGTTCAGCTGAAGTCAAAACGTACAATCCATTAATGAAGGCAATTGAGCTAAGAATGACGAGTAATTTTTTATCGGTTATCTAGAAAGGTCAAAAGGATTGAGATTTTATGATCTATCTTATACACCATAAAGAGTAAAAACTAATAGGGCTAGCTTTCTAGAGGATGATAATATTAGGGGAGTGAACAACTTCGAGACATTATCTTTAAAAAAATTTGAGAAACAATCATTACACCTGAAAATAAATTGAAGTGATGATGTCTATTTAGATCCTGGAAGATAACATTTAAGAGGAGCAATCACTTTATCAACATCTGCCTCGTGAGGTTCCTAATGTTGAAAAACTAGTTGTCTAGGTCCTGGTATAAATGGATCAAGCAACAATGCTATGAAGATTTATTAGAATTTTTTTAAAAAAAATTGCAATATATTTAGGTTATATTGTGTGTTTAGTAGACCGAAAGGAAAGGATGATTTATGAAACTTGACAAGTGAGAACTCCTAATAATGATGGGATGCTATGGAAGAAGAGTTGAGCTCTGTTAGTAAAAATCATGTCTCAGATCTTATTAGCCTAGTTGAAAAGATGCAACCAATTAGTTGCAAGTAGCTTTATAAGATCAAAAGGAATTTTAATGGTAAGGTCAAATAGTACAAAACCAAACTCATAGCAAATTTACTCATATATATATATATATATACTTTAAAAAGTCCTATTCTCCAATTTTATCAAAGATCATTCTTAGGGTAGTAATGACTTTAATGATCTATTTTGATTTGAAGATATCAAATGGATATGAGAATGATCTTTCCCAATGATAATTTAGAGAAAGAAACTTTCATGGAACAACCTAAGCATATGATTTGCATACTAAGTATATCCATTCATGAACTTAAGTAAGCTTCTTCATTGTGGTATCTTAAATTTAATGCAATAATCATTTCATTTGGGTTTAAATAAAATATTGTTGGCCAATGTATATAACTAAAAGCGAGTGGTTGCAAACTTATACTTCTAATGTTATATATTGATGATATTCTGCTTGTCAGTAGAGACCTTGGTCGATTTAAGAAAACTATATAATTGTATTCTAAAAGTTTAAGTAAGGTATATGTGAAGCCATCTATATTAGAGGTTTTGAAATTCACAAATTGAGTTCCTTATAATTTCCTGCATTGTCCCAAAGTCTTATATCTTTAGGGCATTAAAAGAAGGATAAATTATATCAGATACCCTATAGAGTTGGCCCCTAATTCATTTAAGAGTTCTTGTGAGATCTTTTTATTAGAATTGCTTAAGGCTAAAGATTGGGAACCAAGGTGCTGCTTTTGGGTAGTAAGGTGCAGTTCTCATATTGCAGCAAAAACTTTGTATCGAGAGATAATAATTTTGACTTTCTTTAGATGACTCTATTACCCCATAAAGTTTAAAATAATTTTTAATTATAATACATTATCAATATTATCGAACTTATATTAAAGGTACTAATTAGTTAAGCCAGTAAAGTAATTAGGTCTACGGTACTAGTGACCTTGGGTTGGAGCTTATCCTTACCCTGATTTTAGCTAAGCATCCTTCTATTTTGGTTCCAAAAAAAATTATTAAATCTATATTTTTGGTAAATATTATGTTTACCAAATGATTACAAGTAAACCTTGTTTCAAAACAAATGCTTCACTCTTTTCCTTGAAAGGTTCTACTCACACACACTCTCTGTCTCTCTCTCTCTCTTTCAAAAAGAAAAAAAAGAAAAACAATTGGTTCCTGCATTTTTGTTTTAATGAGAAAAGGATGGGAAATCTACTTTCAAATAGCAATGAAACTAAAAGAGCTAGAATAAGGTTGAGAAAAAGTTGATTTTTGGTATATGATTGTTGTTTTCCTGCATAATTCCTTATCCAAGATATAAATGAATCACCTAATTTTCAGCAAATTTTACTTATTTGTAAAAATTGTATTTCTAGGAGTCTCAAAACAAGCTTTAAGTCTTAAAATCTTGCACTGTATGAACCTCATTGAATATCATGCATGCTATATAATTTTAGAAATTCAGGGTCTTTATACTCACATGCATTCCTTGCTCATTCAGGGCTTGCATTCGACATTGCACAAAATTACAAAGAATTAGCATTGAAACGGAATGAAGCAGCGCTCACACATTTGCAAATAATGGTGACCACTCAAGCATTTCGAAGCATGACACACCTTGGACCTCTGGAATCTCTCATTTATAATTGTTAGTAATCCCTCTCTTAGTCTCCATTTCTCTTCTTAGTAAACTTCCCTAACTTGATGCTTACTAATATGCTATTTCCTAAAATTTTTCAAATTTGCTCTTAAGAAGAAGAGTTAACATTTTATTCTTAGAAATTTTAATTTTTTAATATTTTTTATTAAATTTAAATTGAAGTATTCCCTTATTACTTAGTAAATATGAGTAATTATAAATGTATAATTTAAGAGATTAGTACTTATAAAACTTTTAAAAGCATAAAGACTTTTATTCAAAATGAATGAGGTCTGGTTCAACCAAGCAGGGCCTTACACTTCCAGTGTTAGCCCCAACATATGACAAATTCAAAGTTCAAACCTTGTGGAACAGTGACCAAGTACCAAATATAATAGCATAACAGGACCTCATCTACCAGCTAGGCTTTTGGATGAATTATTATGATTTATCACCAAAAAGAGAGTCTAAAGGACAAGAGAGATCAAGTTTAGAGTGCATTATTCTACGTGAACTAAATGTGAGTAACCTCTAATTTCCTTGTTCTTTCTTGTTTCTAGTGATTCCTTTGGAAGAGAAAACGCTTACTCGACATGAAGGTGATGAAGAGGCTTCGATGAGACCACCACGGTCGCATCAGGTAGAGTTGCTTTCTCTTTTTTTATTTATGTATATTTTTAAGCAATATACCTGCATAAATAGTAATGATTCCAAATCACTTCAAAATCAAATGGCAACGTATGCACAGATGCGATCACATAATGAATCATACACTCTTTTGGAGCTTTTCCTTTCCATTTCATCTTAGTGTGGAATGGTCTTTTGTTGGTTGTACCTCTTTATTTGTGGGCCTTACAACCCAATTGGACTGAACCAAGTTCTCAAATTGGTTCAGTGATCTGAGCCATAAATAGGTTCTGAGCAGAATTTCTTGAATGGGTTCCGATCAACTGGATTCTAGCTTATGGAAATAGGTTTTAGCCATTTAGATTCTAACCCAAATTTTGGTTCACCAAAATAAGATAATTGGTTTCAATCAACCCAAATAAATCGTCGGCTCATCTTCTTCCTTTAAAGACTAGGTTGCCTTCTTAAGGCGTTGAGGCCGGTATTCAGGTGGAAGAAGGTGATGGTCGAGAGATTTGAGGGTTTCGAAAGAGGATGATACCTTATTTGTGAAACCGGGTAACACATCACAAATAGGGCATCACAACTATATTTTATTGTGATACTTCAAAAATAGTCCCACATCGGATGAAAAATAAATGTGTTATATGCTTATAACTCAAATTCATCAGCTATCAATTAACTTCCACTCGAGTTTTTGAGCCACGTGATTTCGGTCCGCTAACGATTAATTGGGTAAGTAAGTAGGCTTAAGGCATTATAAATGGTATCAAAGCTAAGCCGAGTATGCAAAAATTGATGGACACAAGGAAAGGGCTATCCATGAAACGGTGGTAGTCTTGTCATGGCACGAAGCTACCCTGTAACACCAATGATCCGACTCTGGATGGAAAAGAAATGTGCTACTTATAACTTAAGTTTACCTGTTACTAATTAACTTCGTCTCAAGTTTTGAATCATGTGGTTTATAACTCATGTTCATCTGTTATCAATCAACTTCTATTCGAGTTTTGAGTCATGGGGACTAGTAGGTGGGCTTAGGCCGTTATATTTATAATATAATAAAAATCCAATATCTCCATACTTCTTACTCATGTTGATTTGCTCCCCCATTTCCTGTTAGACTTAAAGGAGGAGGCCTATAGGAAGCCCAAGCGGATGGAAATTCTCAAAAATCTTAGTTCACTTGGTTTTATGATTTTTAATACTTAGACTTGGTATCACTAAATATAGTGACTAAAAATTCTCAGTAGCAAAATGAATAAATTCAACAACAATGATCTGAATTTCATCAAACAATAAATATCTAATTCAATAGGTGCTCTGCCATCCGAGTGTGTTTGCTTATTGCGTAAGAATGTCGTTTTGGATTCTGTGTGTCTGGATTCTGCTTCTTTTCACCTCTCCATACTTTTATGTGGGCCAACTTGATTGTATGTTGTAGTCTGTTCATATGCTTTATAGATGGCAAAAATTTTATATGGATGTGGAGATCTGCTGTCCAACTTATCTTAAGATGGTACTTTCTATTAGCTTGAAATGCATCACTTTTCTCCACATTTACTTGAGAGATTGATACAATACATTTGATCAGAAGTCTTGGCAAAAAATGGAAAAAATTGGGGCCCACAAAGAAATTCACATGCAAGGCACAAGATACCAGTCCTGTCTAAAGGTTTCCAAGTGTCTCTTTATCATGTGAGTTGCCTCTTCAGCGACTGAAACTCTTGTGATGCTAGCTCTTACACCAAATGTTAAGACCCATACAAATGTGAAATGCTTATGTCCCCGCCAATAGATAATTGGAATTAAATGCATATGGTAATGCATGTGATTGGGGTTTTGGAGGAGAAACAATGGTTGTGTTGTATTTGTGAGAGAAAATGGGGAGGCCAGTTGTATTCCGATGTATTAGATGATTATAACTGCCTTTATTCCATCAAATTGGAATCATAATCTAAAAGAAATGATAAATATAAAAATGCAGCAATTGACATATGCATCAAGGGAGGATGTCTTGAATTTGGAAAAGCTCATAACATGCACTACAATGACTACAAGAAGGCATTGTATGTGAATTGTTTGAATAAATGAAAGATTGATGCTATCCAGGTATGACACTTCCTACCCCTTCCATCTCTCTTGCCCTTTTTTATTGATCTCTCTTATTCGCGCAGACATTTCCTTGCCACTTTAAGAGGTTTAAAAGAAGGAATAAGTTTAGGTCCACCTGCTTGCTCGTATGTTATCCCAACATCCATAGAGTTTTTAAGTTACTTAACATGTAATCAAGTTAAAGCAATTTTTTATAAAATTCTCTTTGTGCCAAAAAGCATGGTGGGTCATCCAAGGCAGTAATAAAAATTGTTCATCAAAACACACATATACAACTAATCAAGTGGTCTTGATAGTTCTCAACCATAAAAACAATCATTTGTTCCTTCATCATGCCCCCTGCTCCCTCCCTCTCTACCCCATTTGATCTGGTGATACTCTCTAAAGGAACAGAACTCCTTGTATATATCACAATTACCATAACATAAATGTCAATGTAATAAGACCTTCACTTGAGATTTCTTGCTTCTTGCACTATGATTTACTTAATATTTTGTATGAAATAATTTTTTTTATCTCTTCAATAAAAATATTAAGCCTGTCAGAGCTATATCCAGGTGGATGGTCAGCAATCTGTGTCAACATCTCTAAGAAGGTTTCCTCCCCAGTATGACACCTGCTTTAACCTACTGAAATTGACTTGCACTTCAGGTACTAAGCCCCTTTCATAAGCTACAAAGATTGAAGAAACTATTATATTGTGCTGATTTTTATGGTTTGTGTATATGTTTTTGTAGTTAAATGGGTTCGGCTGCTTGTTTTCAGCATCTTAAAGCAATGTGAGTTTTACTCAACAATCATATTTTGACATTGTTTTCAGCATCTTAAAGCAATGCAGTTTTACTCTTAACAATCATATTTTGGCATAGGAAACTTCTCTCAGATACTCCATATATTTTACAAAAGGGGAAGTTTCAGGGCCATGATATGTTTATATAGTATAGCATATATTATCCTATATATAATAATTTTATGTAATTATGAATGATCTGGCTTGGTAGCTGGGTCGTCAAGCTAGGAATGTTTGAACTAGCCTGGCCCTGGCCTGAACCAGAATTGCTTGGCCGACCTACCTAATGTAAGGGCTGGGCTAATTGAGTCAATGTTTCATGCTAAAAGTATGTGTACAACATCTTCCAAAGTATATGTATATTACTAACCAAAATTGTAAAGGTTTTTGTTACCCATTCATGGGCTGTCATTCCACATATTGATGTTAAGATTCAGCCTCAAACTTCTGTGCAAACTCCCTCCAGTTATATAATTGCTTATGCACAGCACTTTACTAATGAATTATTAATAAAACTTAATTAGTGTCATTGACCTTGTTTGTTATTGCCTTATTGGACAGTATTCATAACAATTCAATTTCTTGAGTGACAAAAGAAAATTAACCATGAAACTTATTGCTTATTTGGCTAAAGTTTTCGATTACTGGGCCTACTGTTTAAGAGTATATCTACCAAAAACATTATTGCCTACAAATGACCACCCCAATATTTTTCTTCTTTATTTCAATTCCAGTTACATGTTTTTTTTTAATTTTATTTTGTATGATAAAACTTATGCCACATACATGCCTCAAACCTGGTGATTACAATAATAAAGCTTAACATGGTTACAAAGATGTTCGCATGGTACTTCATATCAAACATGGCATTGGTAACTGGTGTCTGTATTCCCTCCTTTTCCCTCCTCCAAAGGAATATCCAGGGAGATGAGTTATTGTATGTCCTATCACAAACGATAGAAGGTAGAAATGATTGGCATACAAAAACATGCAAGCTCACTTGTGCACCTGACAAAGATGGACTTAAGGGCATGTAGAAAGATAGGAGGGAGCTACAGGAATCAACCATAGTTTAGATTCCTGGAAATAATAAATTTACCCCATATTATGATGCCAACCCTTGAAGCCCGACTCCGCATTCATCTATCACTGTTATATTCTTAGTCTGGCAAATTTTGGCAAGAGAAGCATGGAAACAACAGTAAAATGTAGCAAACATTTTGCATTGCCACCATTTCAGAATGAAAGACTCCTTTGCTGATTATTTTCTGGATCACCTGATTTAATAGATCAGTAATTGGAGTTAACATTTTCAAGCATAATGAGGTTTAGCTACAAGGATTTTGAACAAACAGGAAATAGAATATTTGCAGTTACCGAAGAAGGCTTTTCTAGCGCATTCATTCAAACTGTTCTATGAATCTAATACTGTTAAATGACTGTAGTAAACCAATGCAACCTAGGATTAATCACATTGGACGATCCTTTGTAGGCCATGGGGGTGCTGATCATTAACAAGGGCTAGCAGAAGAGATCTTAGATTCAAGGAATTTCTGTGCAAACCTCTTGATCATGGGTTTTTTATCCAGTTTTTTCGCCTTGACCCAACTCTAAGAATTGATGTATTTACTCATCTTCTAAGCCATAAGAAATAGTTGGGAAAAGGCTTAGTTGGGTTGAGTTTAAGCCATAAGAAACTACATGAACTTTTTATACACTACCTACTTGCTGTTTTATCCTAAAGATGAAACACTGCTACATGGCATGGTTTGGGAAGCTCACTTACATTTGACATCAAAATGAAATCTCTAACTTCTAGAACAGGTGCACTAATTTGAAATCCTTGAACTTTCACATAGATTGCAGAATCTAACATAGGAATGGTGACTTCTCATTATTCTTTGCCATTCCATTTTCATTAGCTGATTTTGTTTGCTTTTCGGCAGTGTTCGGCAGAATTGGGGAACTTTAAACACTAAAAAAGGACCACAAACTGGCTATGAAGCTTATTGCTTATTTAGCTTATTATCCAGACTATTGGGAATTCATTGAAATGGGGACAAAAAAAAGTGATGCTGTAGAGGCAAAGAAAACTAATAGCCAACAGAAGATTGATCCTCACTCAACTAGTGATCAACCTCCTTCGCTTCCTGTTGATGAACCTCCTTCACTTCCCGGTCAAGATAGCACTACATCTCCAAAGCGAGAGGGAAAAGAAAATGGAAGGAGTGCCAAGCACGAATTTCGATGGAATGAATCACCTTTGACACTTGCTGCAAAAATGGGCCTTCATGAGTTTGTAAGGAAAATCTTGGATGTGTACCCGGAATCAGCAAATTACGTTGATCCTGAGGGGAAAAATGTTTGCGATTCAGAATGGTCATGAAAATATTGTAGATATTGTGGAGTCTTTGACTTGTAAAGGAAACCCAGTCCTGCCATCTTGGCTGTTGTCCAGACGTGAACAAGAAACAAAAAACACTATCTTGCATTTTGCTGCTGCTAAGACAACCACTGAAGAAGGCGCTTCCACTCTGCAAATGCAGTACGAACTTCAGTGGTTTGAGGTACGATTGCAGCAACTGTTCGTTTATGTTTGTTATTCTCATTCCACCATTGGCAATGACAATGACAGAGTGACTTCTCACTGCAGCAAAGTCTTTATATTTGTACATACATACATATATTCATGTCTATTCACTTAAAACAATCTAAATTGCAATGTCATCTTCCATCATTGTTCAAGTGCAACCCTTACTGCTTTGTGTTTGATCAAATATCAAAACATGGGCCCATCTGCACATTGCAAAGATTCCTTAAACTCCACTCATGATGGACATTTTTGAAAATACTGCTATCGTTCACTATCATCCTATGGTTTTAAGATGATGTAGGGAGAAAAAAGTTAAGAAAACCCAACCATTCAAAATCATGTGCATGGAGAAAGTTGAGGGGGATGAAACTAATAATAAATAATGATATAGTCATGTACATTCTTTGCTACTTTGTATAACAGTATCTCTTATTCTTATTTGTCCTGCTTCAGATGGTTTGTTTAGGAGATCCATGAGCTAATTGCAATGTCTATCAGGCAGTCTTGCTTTTTGTACTGTCATTTTGTCTTTGTTTCTTTAGATGTTAAATTGATCTATGTTTGAGAAGGGGAAAATGGGTCAGGAACAAACCTTGGTGGGTCTGCTGAATTTAATGAAATGCTTGACACCTGAGATTTTGTGAAACTTGAAAATATAAAGAGAAAGATGTGCAGGGAACAAAACAGGAATATCGCAGAGAATGAAAAGGACATAGAGGACATGGACACTACAAATGACATGCCAAGATGAGAGAAGTAGAGCAATAGTTCTCTGTATTTACTTGGTATATTTGATTATGCTGTTGATATTCCTGCTGCATCAAGTCAGAACAAAATGCTTCAACACTGAAGAAATTATTTCCCCCAAATTTCCAACATGGAACTATCAAATTCTTCATCTTGCCTTGAGTATTCTCCAGAGAATACTTGAACAACGAATACTCAAGTGGTGGCTTGTCTTGACTGGATTCATTATTACTTGTGCTCATCATCAGAAAGCCAAATAGTAAGATCATTGCCAAGGAGACAATGATATTACAATGCTACACTTCATTTTCTTTCTACCGTCTAAAAGATTTAAGCCAACTTGCCTGCAAGGAATTAACATAATATGATGTCACTATATGGAGACAATGAATTGATGAAATATGCACCTGATGCAACATACATTATGAAACTGTGCGTATTCTGAGCTTTTTCCTTATAATCGATGCAGAAAGTGAAGAAGCTGGTGCCCAAAGATTTAATAAATAGCCAAAACAGTGAGACGATGACAGCTCAAGAGCTCTTCACCAAGAATCATGAGAAAATGGTGGCGCGTTCTAGGAGACAACTGATGGAAATGGAGACATGCTCTAGCCTCCTGGCTGCTGTAGTTTTTGCCTCTGGCTTCTCCATCCCACAGAAAGTCTATGTATATTACTAACCAAAATTGTAAAGGTCTTTGTTACCCATTCATGGGCTGTCATTCCACATATTGATGTTAAGATTCAGCCTCAAACTTCTGTGCAAACTCCCTCCAGTTATATAATTGCTTATGCACAGCACTTTACTAATGAATTATTAATAAAACTTAATTAGTGTCATTGACCTTGTTTGTTATTGCCTTATTGGACAGTATTCATAACAATTCAATTTCTTGAGTGACAAAAGAAAATTAACCATGAAACTTATTGCTTATTTGGCTAAAGTTTCCAATTACTGGGCCTACTGTTTGAGAGTATATCTACCAAAAACATTATTGCCTACAAATGACCACCCCAATATTTTTCTTCTTTATTTCAATTCCAGTTATATGTTTTTTTTTAAATTTTATTTTGTATGATAAAACTTATGCCACATACATGCCTCAAACCTGGTGATTACAATAATAAAGCTTAACATGGTTACAATGATGTTCGCATGGTACTTCATATCAACCTTGGCATTGGTAACTGGTGTCTGTATTCCCACCTTTTCCCTCCTCCAAAGGAATATCCAGGGAGATGAGTTATTGTATGTCCTATCACAAACAATAGAAGGTAGAAATGATTGGCATACAAAAACATGCAAGCTCACTTGTGCACCTGACAAAGATGGACTTAAGGGCATGTAGAAAGATAGGAGGGAACTACAGGAATCAACCATAGTTTAGATTCCTGGAAATAATAAATTTACCCCATATTATGATGCCAACCCTTGAAGCCCGACTCCACATTCATCTATCACTGTTATATTCTTAGTCTGGCAAATTTTGGCAAGAGAAGCATGGAAACAACAGTAAAATGTAGCAAACATTTTGCATTGCCACCATTTCAGAATGAAAGACTCCTTTGCTGATAGAGGGGAATAAGAGAGATTATTTTTTGGATCACCTGATTTAATAGATCAGTAATTGGAGTTAACATTTTCAAGCATAATGAGGTTTAGCTACAAGGATTGTTGAACAAACAGGAAATAGAATATTTGCAGTTACCGAAGAAGGCTTTTCTAGCGCATTCATTCAAACTGTTCTATGAATCTAATACTGTTATATGACTGTAGTAAACCAATGCAACCTAGGATTAATCACATTGGACGATCCTTTGTAGGCCATGGGGGTGCTGATCATTAACAAGGGCTAGCAGAAGAGATCTTAGATTCAAGGAATTTCTGTTGCAAACCTCTTGATCATGGGTTTTTTATCCAGTTTTTTCGCCTTGACCCAACTCTAAGAATTGATGTATTTACTCATCTTCTAAGCCATAAGAAATAGTTGGAAAAAGGCTTAGTTGGGTTGAGTTTAAGCCATAAGAAACTACTGAACTTTTTATACACTACCTACTTGCTGTTTTATCCTAAAGATGAAACACTGCTACATGGCATGGTTTGGGAAGCTCACTTACATTTGACATCAAAATGAAATCTCTAACTTCTAGAACAGGTGCACTAATTTGAAATCCTTGAACTTTCACATAGATTGCAGAATCTAACATAGGAATGGTGACTTCTCATTATTCTTTGCCATTCCATTTTCATTAGCTGATTTTGTTTGCTTTTCGGCAGTGTTCGGCAGAATTGGGGAACTTGAAACGCTAAAAAAGGACCACAAACTGGCTATGAAGCTTATTGCTTATTTAGCTTATTATCCAGACTATTGGGAATTCATTGAAATGGGGACAAAAAAAAGTGATGCTGTAGAGGCAAAGAAAACTAATAGCTAACAGAAGATTGATCCTCACTCAACTAGTGATCAACCTCCTTCGCTTCCCGTTGATGAACCTCCTTCACTTCCCGGTCAAGATAGCACTACATCTCCAAAGCGAGAGGGAAAAGAAAATGGAAGGAGTGCCAAGCACGAATTTCGATGGAATAAATCACCTTTGACACTTGCTGCAAAAATGGGCCTTCATGAGTTTGTAAGGAAAATCTTGGATGTGTACCCGGAATCAGCAAATTACGTTGATCCTGAGGGGAAAAATGTTCTCCAAGTTGCGATTCAGAATGGTCATGAAAATATTGTAGACATTGTGGACTATTTGACTTGTAAAGGAAACCCAGTCCTGCCATCTTGGCTGTTGTCCAGACGTGAAAAGAAACAAAAAACACAATCTTGCATTTTGCTGCTGCTAAGACAACCACTGAAGAAGGCGCTTCCACTCTGCAAATGCAGTACGAACTTCAGTGGTTTGAGGTAAGATTGCAGCAACTGTTCGTTTATGTTTGTTATTCTCATTCCACCAATGGCAATGACAGAGTGACTTCTCACTGCAGCAAAGTCTTTATATTTGTACATACATACATATATTCATGTCTATTCACTTAAAACAATCTAAATTGCAATGTCATCTTCCATCATTGTTTGATCAAATATCAAAACATGGGCCCATCTGCACATTGCAAAGATTCCTTAAACTCCAGTCATGATGGACATTTTTGAAAATACTGCTATCATTCACTATCATCCTATGGTTTTTAAGATGATGTAGGGAGAAAAAAGTTAAGAAAAACCCAACCATTCAAAATCATGTGCATGGTGAAAGTTGAGGGGGATGAAACTAATAATAAATAATGATATAGTCATGTACATTCTTTGCTGCTTTGTATAACAGTATCTCTTATTCTTATTTGTCCTGCTTCAGATGGTTTGTTTAGGAGATCCATGAGCTAATTGCAATGTCTATCAGGCAGTCTTGCTTTTTGTACTGTCATTTTGTCTTTGTTTCTTTAGATGTTAAATTGATCTATGTTTGAGAAGGGGAAAATGGGTCAGGAACAAACCTTGGTGGGTCTGCTGAATTTAATGAAATGCTTGACACCTGAGATTTTGTGAAACTTGATAATATAAAAGAGAAAGATGTGCAGGGAACAAAACAGGAATATCGCAGAGAATGAAAAGGACATAGAGGACATGGACACTACAAATGACATGCCAAGATGAGAGAAGTAGAGCAATAGTTCTCTGTATTTACTTGGTATATTTGATTATGCTGTTGATATTCCTGCTGCATCAAGTCAGAACAAAATGCTTCAACACTGAAGAAATTATTTCCCCCAAATTTCCAACATGGAACTATCAAATTCTTCATCTTGCCTTGAGTATTCTCCAGAGAATACTTGAACAACGAATACTCAAGTGGTGGCTTGTCTTGACTGGATTCATTATTACTTGTGCTCATCATCAGAAAGCCAAATAGTAAGATCATTGCCAAGGAGACAATGATATTACAATGCTACACTTCATTTTCTTTCTACCGTCTAAAAGATTTAAGCCAACTTGCCTGCAAGGAATTAACATAATATGATGTCACTGTATGGAGACAATGAATTGATGAAATATGCACCTGATGTAACATACATTATGAAACTGTGCGTATTCTGAGCTTTTTCCTTATAATCGATGCAGAAAGTGAAGAAGCTGGTGCCCAAAGATTTAATGAATAGCCAAAACAGTGAGACGATGACAGCTCAAGAGCTCTTCACCAAGAATCACGAGAAAATGGTGGCGCGTTCTAGGAGACAACTGATGGAAATGGGAAAGACATGCTCTAGCCTCCTGGCTGCTGTAGTTTTTGCCTCTGGCTTCTCCATCCCACAGAATGGTAGTGACCAAAATCTTCACAAAAGGACTGCATTCCGGTTCTTCTCCCATGCATTTGTAATCGGACTGTCATGTGCTGCAACTCTCTAGTTTTGTTCTTATCTCTCCTGATGGCACCTTATGGGGAGCAAGAATTCCGCCTCTCCCTCCCCACCAAGTATTTTTTAGCTGTGACATCCTTCTTCATGGCTTTGCTGTGTCTGCTCGCATCCTTCGCATGCAACATCTACCTAAGTATATATGGTGGGAAGACCAAACTAATATCGCTTGTTGGTGAGCTGATTGCTGTTCCAGTATTTTGCTCCATAGTGCTGATTCTCCGTGGCTGCAACTTCGGAATCATGCCCTTCCTCCGTGGGATTTGGCGTTAAGAAGCATGCATGCTTGGGTTTTACAGTCCTTAAAAATAGAGTGGTTGATGCATGAGACGGCAATTTACTTGAGCTTTGCATTTTAGTCCCTGAAAGTGCAACCGCCGTGTTAGCTATTTTATGGTGCATGAGATCTCTAGTTACATTCCAGGACTGGATTGTTTTGTATTTGAAGATCGCCTTATCAGATTTGTGTTGAACCCTTATCAGATTTGTGTAGAACTGAATATCTTAAGTTAATAACTTGTTATTTAATTATCAATTTGAATATGTCGGTCTCTTATGGCATGCATGATCGATGATAGATTTCCAAAAGTAACGGCTAGCTCTCACAAGATCTGACAGCATGCACCTGGCAATCGTCCAACTGCAAGGCATCCAATCTGAATCACCTTACATTATGTCTCTATGATGTTATTATTATATTTAGGCAACCAAGTGATGCAGGCCAGGAGCGCAAGACCTTGCCACCCTCTCGTTCAAGCCTCTCCATGAAAGCATGCAATTTTCAATAGATGGATGACGCTTTACGCACGTCCCTTGTACTCGGCGTGGTGATTGCCTATTGGAAGAGCAGGGTCACGGTTGCGCTGGCTGTGAATTTTAACGGTGATATAAAATGTATAATCAATTTAATAAATCAATAATATTAAACTAGCATGATACTATACATATAATTCAAGCAGGCATAACTTGTTTAACACAAATAGATATAATTCTATCCGTTTAACATGATCCACTTGTCATCAATAAATAAGTCTTAAAAATATCATTTTCAGATTGGCAGATCAATCTGTGACACGCCATGATTATTTTGTATTACAATTGTGTCAACATGTTTACAACATATAACCTAGTTAAGGTCAATCTAAACCAACTTATTTTGTGTTAGATTCGAATTGTGTTCGTGTAGCATTCAATTTTACCACCCCTATCTGAGACAATGATGGAGGCGTTGGTTGAACAAAATAGGGACCTACTTTAAATTTCGTGAATGCAATGATGCAACCATGATGCATTGTGCAACACACCTATTAGCTTTATGTTATTTTCAATGTATAATCTAAGAATAATAAAAATTACTTGTTCCATCATATTCTCCTTACTATTTGGTTTATAGTTGATGAGGGGTAAAATTATCGTTGCATTAATGACCGCATACATTGACAATTGGGTCTAGTCCAATTCCAACATCCTATTGGCCAGCTGTCAAACCCACTAAACAGCGAAGCCCAATCGCCCTCAGCGGCATCAGGTTGTCCCGACAACCCCAACCATTCTCGTACCTTGGTAGTCCGAGCAATTCTCATACCTCGGTAACACGAGCCATCCATACCTCGATAGTCCGAGCCATTCTCATACCTCATCAACCCGAGCCATTCTCATACCTTGTTTACCCGAGCCATCCTTATACCTCGGCAACCTGAGCCGTCTCCATACCACTCACTCGTTCTACTCACTATACTGAGAGCAGCTCCATCTAAGCTCGGAGCTCTCAAGAGAATACCCATCTAGGGGAGCTCTTTTGTGAGAGTCTTTCCTCACATCTGCTTGCTGTAAATCTCCACTGACTTGGGTGTCGAAAGGTCCTCTGCAGAGGAAAACCCCCAATAGCACCCTCTGTGCGCAGACTGTCTTGCAGGTTCCACCCCGAAGCAACGAGATCGGCGTCCGGATCAGGAGCCGAAAGTGCACTCGAGTTGGAGAATGGATTTCCGTGGCAACAGATTGGCGCTAGAGGAAGGGCCTCAGGTCCCATAAACTTATGATCTAGGAAACAAGACTCAAAGAACCAGAAGAAGCATCCTCTAATGGCCAATCGAAAAAAAGCTACATCTGAAGCTCAAGATCAGGCCGCCTCTCCAAGGCCTGATCCGATTAGCGGTGCGGTATCCCCACCGCCATCGCCAGCTGAAACTCCTTCGTTGCCGACAATAGTGGTGACGCTGGACCAGTTCGCCACGCTATTCCAGCAGGTTCAAACACTGACCCAGTTGGTCCAGGGGCTCCAGTTAATCCCTGGCCCTGCCGTCCTTGCTCCTCAGCTTCATGAAGAGGCCGCTGCCCCTGCTCCACCATCAATCTCTTCTTTCAATCCGCCAGAAGCGGCGGATTATTATCACCAGCCCACAAAAGCGAAGCCAGCGCCGCAGCGAGATGGAGGGAAGAGCCCGCCCAGATCTAGGCGGGTTCGTTCTCCCTCTCCGGTGTCTTCCCAAAACTGACACCCCTACCGTCTTCCCATTGCTCGATCCCTCCTACCACTCTGGATGAAGGGATCAGGCAACAGATGCAGGAGATGTGTCGGGAATAGCGTCAGGAGTTAGATGCCGTCAGACAAGCCCCTCCGTTCCAATCGAAAGCGAAGCAGGGCATCCCCTTCTCCGAGAGGATCATGAGGGAAGTGATTCCCCCTCATGTCAAACTCTCTACCATCGAGCCGTACTATGGATCCACCGACCCCGATGACCACCTAAGCAGCTTCAGATCCATCATGATGTTCCACAGAACGTCGGATGCGATCTTGTGTCGAGCCTTCCCCTCCACTCTAAGGGGGTCCGCTCGAACCTGGTTCAACAGCTTGAAGCTAGGTTCCATTGATTCTTTTGACAAACTGAGCTGTTTGCTCATCAGCCAGTTCGTCAGCAGCTATTGCCAGCGACGGAGATCCGATTCCCTCTTTGAGGTCAAGCAGAAAGAGGGGGAATTGTTGAAGAATTACCTCGGCTTTAACACGGCCCTCTTAGAAGTTGACCATCTCAACCACGAGGTGGCCATGTCCGCCCTAGCCGGAGGAGTGTCGAAGGAGGGAGACTTCTACTTGGCTCTGGAAGTTAATTACCCGAAGAGCCTTTCAGACATGATGTCCTTGGCATATAAGTATGCCAGGGTCAAAGAATCAAGGAGATCAGCTCGAGCTAAGCAACTGAAAAAGAAGGAGGCAAAGGGCTCGGACAAGCAACGGTCCCACCGTCGTGCTAGCCTGCCTCGCCACCATAGAGCTCCTCCACTGTGGCCTCGAGACCGAACCCAGAGTCTGGCTCGAAGGTTCGACCGCTACACTCCCCTCACAGCACCAAGAGCACAAATCCTGATGGAGATCGAGCGGCAAATTCCTCGGCCTCCTCCTCTCCGAGGCAATGCAACTCGGAGGGACCCGACTGAGTATTGCCGCTTTCATCGGGACTACGGGCATGATACCGAGAACTGTTGGTAGCTCAAGAACGAGATCGAGCGACTAATCCAGCGGGGCAGACTAGACCGGTTTAGAGGGCCTCTTGAGCCGAACAATGAGGAGAATCGCCAACCCGAGCCTCGCCAGCTTCCTCCACCGAATCCCCCAGTTATCGGCAATGTCAATGTGATAGTGGGGACCAGCTCCCCATCTTCTTGGCCAGGCGAGCTTTTGGCATTACGCTCGCCTCGCAACGCGAGCGGCACAAAAGCTCGCATGGGTTGCTGGCGTTACGCTCGCCTTGCTAGCATTCGTGCCCATTAAAGGTGCAGATATATTTGCATATATATATAGTCCCTAAAGTCGGTTCCTATTGTGCTTTTTCTCACGCGAGGCGAGGCCTGTCTTAAGGGGAACGAAAGCCAATCATATATATGGCTCATGTTTTCGCATCAAAGGTGAAATAAAAAACATAAAGAGATTCTATTAGAAAAAAAGCTTAAATTAAAAAAAGGAAAAAAAGGAACTCGCCTCGCGATGTGAGCGGTACAAAGCTCACATGGGTTGCTGGCGTTACGCTCACCTTGCGAGTGTTCGCACCCATTAAAGGCACTGATATATTCGCATATATATTCCCTAGAGTTGGTTCCCATTGTGTTTTTTCTCTCTCTAGAGTTGGTTCCCATTGTGTTTTTTCTCTCGCGAGGTGAGGGCTTATGCGACAACATAACCAGCTGTCTTAAGGGGAACGAAAGCCAATCAGATATATAGCTCACGTTTTCGCCATCAAAGGTGAAATAAAAAACATAAGTAAATTCTGTTGGAAAAAAAGCTTGAATTAAAAAAAAGAAACCCACGTGAGCTTTTGGCGTTACGCTCGCCTCACGACGCGAGCGGCACAAAAGGGTTGCTGGCGTTTCGGTTGCGAGGCTAGCGTTACGCTCGCCTCGCGAGCATTCTACCACTCGCGTGATGAGCATTCCACGAACACTCACGAGGCGAGTGTTTCGTGAACACTCGTTAGGCTGTCAACAAGCCAAAATATTTTGGTTATATATATAGGGACTCAAAGATTCAAGGAAGTATGAATTTTTTGGAGTAGTCCTATGAGTTCTCTCATTTTATTTTATTATATCTAATTTTTATTATTATTAATTTTTCTTGGGCATTTCAGGAGTCATTGGGTTGCACCTCCACGCAGGTAGGAGGTTCGGATCGAGTCGAGTCATTGTACTTTGGGGACAGATCGCCTACAACCTGCATGAAAGGACAAAAACAAATTCTTAGGACAGTGTCTAATACGCCTCAGTCCAGCTTGATTCATATCTTCTTTTATTTTTAATTTATTTGTAAATTAAATTTTTTATATTAAATTTCTAGCAATTTTTTAGGAAGGTTTTTTTTGCTAAGATCAAAAACATTTTTCAAAAACTAAGGACTAGTTTTTCTTTTCACTAGAACCATACAAACCAAAGTTGTCACATGCACACATTTATTGTAGATTGAGGGTTCTATGTTTGGTTCTTATTTTTGTCGATGCTTTTTATAAATTCATTGTCTCCCCTGATCCATATTATAGATACTGAAAAAAATTAATGGGTATGCTTCATATATTAGTTTGTCTGTCTTTTATCCTAGAAATTGAATTTTGTTTAGTTGGTGTTGGAGATTTTCTGAATTGGTGGTTTACCCGATCTCTCCCTCTTGATTAATATTTATTTTTCTTGATTTGGAAAGTTAGGGTTTTGCGATGATTTAAAAATGCTGCCATTTTGTTTTTGTCTCGAATACATTCAATTATGGATGGTTATTGTTTCGTTGATCGTCGTTATGTTTGAATAAGTAATTGACTATAGGGATATTTGTGACCGATAAAAGTTTTGGGCGACTTTAAACTGCATACTTCGCAGTGTTTATGTCCAAGGATAGATCGAATCAGAACTAAGAACTTAATCGATCTAATCTCAAATTTGATTTGATTTTGATTTGAAATTCAACTTGTAGATTTGGATTAAATATCGATTCAAAAACTTTTAATGTGATTTTTTTTTATCGATTTTTAAGGCACCTAATTTGATCAAGAATAGTTTGTGGAACAAGTTCAATTCTTGATCGAATATGATCTGTAATACAAATTTTTAGTTGGATTAGGTTTCAGCACTAGGCTATGCCTGGCACGGCACGCTCGCTAGGCCGGCCAATAAAACTGGTCGTGCCGGGCACAACCCGTTTAAAAAAATTCCCTGCACGGCCTGTTTAAAAAAATTTATCGTCCGGCATGGCCCGTGGCCCATCTCTGGGTTGGGCCATGCCGAGCACGGCATGGAACGAGCCGTGCCAGACATGGCCCGTAACAGCTATTACTGGGACAATGGATTCTTCTTCGGAGGCATCAATCGCGAGGTCGAGGAGGTGAGGGAGAAGGTCAAGGGGCTGGGCCTGGGCATCGTTGGGGTTGGCGATATCGCAGAGGTGGGAGGCGAGGAGGTCGAGGAGGGAAGGGAGGTGGGAGGGGTTGAGGTTGGGGAGGAGGGGGGAGAAGAGCTGGAATACGCGAGTGGTGTCGGGGCCGTGGGGGAGGCGATGGGAGAGGAAGAGGCGGAAGGAGGAAAGGAGGAGGGAACTCAGGGAAGAGAGCAGGGAGGGGTAGGGAGTGGAGCGGGAGAGGAGGGAGGAGAGGTAGGCGATGAGGGGAACTAAGGGGGAATCAGGGAGAGAGACAAGGGCCGAGGAGGAGACGGAGGAGGGTAGGGCGGCGGATGGGTAACTCACGAGGTGGATGACGTCATCAGCGGTAAGGAGCGCATGCCCGTGTGGGAAATCATGCGGAACGCAACGAAGACGGAGACGTGGAGAAGGCGCCCTTGTGGGCTGGCATGGCCCTGGCCCTTATGGGCCATGCCGGGCTGGCACGCAGGCCATGTCGTGCCTGGCACGCCCAGGCCGTGCCAGCCTAGGCTCAGGCCATGCCGTGCCGGCTTGGTCCACGGGCCGAAATTTTTTAGTTCGGCACGGCACGGTTTAATGGGCCGTGCCCCCCAGGCTTAGGCCATGCCGTGTCGGGCTTGGTCCATGGACCGAAATTTTTGAGCTCGGCACGGCATGGTTTAATGGGCCGTACTTGGCATGGCCCATTACTGTAGCAGACTGGACCATGCTAGGCATGGTCCAGTTTGTGCCGAGCCATGCCGACACATGGGCGGCACGGCCTGATGCTCAACTCTAGGTCCGAGGCATGCATGGCAAATTTGTGATGGCAAGTTTGTTTTTATGATAAACACTATTGGCTATATACACCATCTTTATATATATTCTGATATGTAGATTTTCAATCGATAGTTATAAGTTTAAAATAGTGAGTCACACTACACATTTTTCTCTTTGGGTAGCTATAGGGACATGATTATAAAGTAGCATTTTTTATATACGACATTCCTGCATCGATGCTCACAACTGAAAAAAAGAGCAATGCAGTGTATGAGGTTCCTGCTATTGTAGGGTTTGGAAAAGATTAGATATATGCAACTTTACCTTTACATGCATGCAGAGAAGCTATTTTTATTTATCAACCTTACTGTTGCACCAAGCCACAATGGCTCACCTCACTTGA
Organism: Calamus simplicifolius; assembly: GCA_900491605.1. Taxonomy (NCBI): domain Eukaryota; kingdom Viridiplantae; phylum Streptophyta; class Magnoliopsida; order Arecales; family Arecaceae; genus Calamus; species Calamus simplicifolius. The sequence goes on from UESW01004480.1 coordinate 794,955, forward strand.
TGCTTGCAACTGAAACAGTAAAAAACTGATGGGCACAAGAAAGATTATGCGCATGGTTTTCTTCTCTGCTGAGACATCAGTAGGTCTTGGTGTTGGCAATGAAGTACATAAAAGACACTTATTTTTTGCCCTTGCTTTTAGTATAAACTAGTGTATGATTTGAATATTGGCTGGTATTATTAACATAATCAGCAAAATTTGACTATATTAACATTTTAGTTAGATTTGTTAATCTTGTTTTTACTATCTTATTATTTGGCCTATATCAGTAATATCAAATCAATAGGTATAGTTTTGCTAATGTGACAATGGAATCAACAAAAAGGTGATATTGATCTTGAGTTTCTCAGCCCCTCAATTTTGCAATTAATTCACAATATGTTTAGTGCAAACACATCTGATTTGAATTTTATCAATCAAACCCATTTAGCCCTTTATGTATAATTTTTCCAATTTGTTATGGTCTAGTTCCAATGTGAACCCATTGAAGATTTGAAGACTCATATTCCATTATAATATTATGGTGTTGTATTACTTATTTTCTTTATAGGGTGTTAAAAGTGATGATCTTCTTCCTTCATGTTACTCTCAATCCCACTTCAGGGATACACATATATTTGATACTTTATGGTAGGTACCTAAGGGAACCTCTTTAATCACATTTTTTGCTTCATACCTAGCTCTATTTACTTTAGTAAATCCATAGACTGCAATGCATAGTGTAATGTTGCATAAATGGATGAAGGTTTATCTGCCCTATCTTCTGAAATGCTGCATGTGAACCTTGGACTAAAATTTTACGTAATTAAGCAATGATGTTCTTTGGACATTTACATGATGTTGTACTATTTATGGCAGAAAGTGAACTAGCAGCATTTCATTAGTTTGATTTGTTAGTACTTATAGTTATATTTGCATGTTTTACTAAATGATGCATTTGAATATTATATCGATGATGATTATTTATATGCATTTTATACAATTATCATTCTTTAATAGTTTGAATAAGGCTTGTTCTTTATGGCTATGATGGTCCATTTCAGAAGCAAGCATATTATTGTTCAAAATGCATCTTTGTTTATCCTCTTATTTGATGTCTAGTCCAAAAATAATGTTATCTCCTTGGAATTTATTAAGTCTAAGAAGAATTTGGCAGATCAATTAACCAATAAATTATCTAGGAGTGGAGTTTTAGAATCATCGAGGGAGATAGGGCTTAAGCCCATTATTTGGTTACCAGCAGTGAATACGCAACCACTGTGATTGGAGATCCAATGAAAAAGGTTCAATGTGGTAGAAACAAAACTGATTGAGTGATCGTGTTAGAGCACAACTTTTAAAAAAAAAATTATTCTATCCCTATGATGAGTGCTCTTATAAAGTGACAAAATAAATATGTGTAAGGTTGAGTTATATTCTTAATAGATCCAAGATAGGTTATCTACAAGGTAATAGTTATAAATATTCTTTGAGGATTCACCTATATGAGAATCGTTATATTTGGCCGTGACTAAAGGTTCGGGCTAACCTTAAGGAATCTCATGAAAAATCAAGGTACTAAGCGCAAGGCCTTTAATATCGCTGACCGCATAAATCCAATTGATTCATACTGTGTATGTAATTAGTAGAAGTCTGCGTCAATGACCTAGTTCAAAGGTTTAATCCACTATAGTTCCTTCATATGTATACAATCAATACTAAGTGGGATTCAAGTCCACAGGACATCTCACGTATTGCGAAGTATAAAATGCCCTAAAATTTTTATTATATTAATTTTATTATTAATATTATTATTTTTAATTTAAAATTTTTATGGGAAATTGTTGGAAAAAAGCTTAAATTTAAAAAAAATAAAGGAGGGACCCATGCGAGCAAAAGCACGTGTGGGTTGCTGGCGTTACGCTTGCCAATCGAGCGTTTAGGGAAATAAATTAATATTGAGGCATTAATCATCCTTGCTTGTTATCATCTAAAAATAAAATAAATTATTTTTTTTAAAAAAAAGGTATACATGCTGTCAAGAGTCCTAGGTAGTAAACGTATGTGTGATGATTCGCTTTTAATCAAATAATATAAATTCCATAATCATTAATAATTAATATATGTGTTAGAATAATCTAGGCATTCAAATAATTCTATTTTAACTTTAACCACATGTTTCTAATTTAAACGAAGAATCATGGTCCAAGCCATGTAACATAACTGATATGACTGATCCTAGCATCGTCAGAAAAGGTAACGGCAGCTACTGTCCACCGGTCTCGGGGTGCGTTGTCATTTCCCCCACCCCTGGGATCCCCTCGGGGTCGGGGGGTGGGGTCATCATTCCTTGACCCCGGGACCCCCTCGGGGTCGGGGTGCACTATCATTTCCCCCACCTCCGGGACCCCCTCGGGGTCGGGGGGTGGGGTCATCATTCCTTGACCCCGGGCCCCCTCGGGGTCGGGGTGCACTGTCATTCCCCCACCCCCGGGACCCCCTCGGGGTCGGGGGGTGGGGTCATCATTCCTTGACCCGGGACCCCCTCGGGTCGGGGTGCACTGTCATTTCCCCCACCCCCAGGACCCCTCGGGGTCGAGGGGTGGGGTCATCATTCCTTGACCCCGGGACCCCTCGGGGTCGGGGTGCACTATCATTTTCCCCACCCCCGGGACCCCCTCGGGGTCGGGGGGTGGGGTCATCATTCCTTGACCCCGGAACCCCCTCGGGGTCGGGGTGCACTGTCATTTCCCCCACCCCCGGGACCCCCTCGGGGTCGGGGGGTGGGGTCATCATTCCTTGACCCCGGGACCCCCTCGGGGTCGGGGTGCACTTTCATTCCCCACCCCCGGGACCCCCTCGGGGTCGGGGGTGGGGTCATCATTCCTTGACCCCGGGACCCCCTCGGGTCGGGGGCACTGTCATTTCCCCCACCCCCAGGACCCCTCGGGGTCGGGGGTGGGGTCATCATTTCTCGACCCGAGGCCCCCCTCGGGTCGGGGTGCACTGTCATTCCCCCACCCCGGGACCCCCTCGGGGTCGGGGGGTGGGGTCATCATTCCTTGACCCCGGGACCCCCCTCGGGGTCGGGGTGCACTGTCATTTCCCCCACCCCCGGGACCCCCTCGGGGTCGGGGGTGGGGTCATCATTCCTTGACCCCGAGGCCCCCCTCGGGGTCGGGGTGCACTGTCATTTCTCCCACCCGGGACCCCCTCGGGGTCGGGGGGTGGGGTCATCATTCCTTGACCCGGGACCCCCTCGGGGTCGGGGTGCACTGTCATTTCCCCCACCCCCGGGACCCCCTCGGGGTCGGGGGGTGAGGTCATCATTCCTTGACCTCGGGACCCCCTCGGGGTCGGGGTGCACTGTCATTTCCCCCACCCCGGGACCCCCTCGGGATCGGAGGGTGGGGTCATCATTCCTTGACCCCGGGACCCCCTCGGGGTCGGGTGCACTGTCATTTCCCCCACCTCCGGGACCCCCTCGGGGTCGGGGTGCGTCCGCATTCCCCCACCCCCGGGACCCCCTCGGGGTCGCTGGGTGGGGCCATCAGTGACTAGCATGCGACTCAACTGCCAAGGAAAACAACTATCAGGTTGCACGGTGCTCACACATGATTTTCAGCGCATGGCCATGCTTCGCCACAGCGTACGATTCGGTACTCCCGTGATTGCACCCCGTTACGGAGGGCCATGCCTCATAACGATGTTTGGCGCATTGCATGCCCCTGCGCATGGCCATGCCTCGCCACAGCGTACGATTCGGTGCTCCCGTGATTGCGCCCCGTTACGGAGGGCCATGCCTCATAACGGTGTTTGGCGCGTTGCATGTCCCTGTGCATCACCATGCCTCGCTACGGCGCACGATTCGCTACCTCTGGCAATGGTGCCCAGTCATATCAACCGGCGGCGTGCACTGAACGCCTACACAGCTACCGGACACGTATGTATCACACGCAGCAATGGTACGATGGTGATCTTCCAAAGCCGCAAGTTAGGGTATTCGGACAGGTATAAAAGGCACGTGCTCACGCTGTAAGTGGGATCTGAACTCTGGTTTTTCTGAGCTTTCTTTCTCCCAGCAAAAACCCTAACCGCCTCAGCTCCTCTTCGCTGGAGCGGTTCTTTGTCTGAGCCCAAGCGACTGACTTGATCGTCGGAGGGTCCCCACCGGCGCCACCGGTCTCCGGGGACTTTTCTTGTAGGACTTCGAGGTGAAGGACGTCCGTCTTCCCCGACGTTTGAAGAAGGTGGCTTGGCATCATCAATAACCATGCCAATATTTCTTAACAAACGAAGAATCATGGTCCAAGCCATGTAAAATAAATTAGTATTTTATTTGACCATTGTTGTGCTCTCCCCATATGCTGATTACAGATGGGCGAAGTTCACAAAGGTCTTTACAGGGCTTCGGTGATAGGAAGCATTGCAATACCCTCCATTTTAAAGCATGCCGGTATTATTGGTTGGGAAGCTCTTGTGATGGAGCTTTCTTCTTTTCTGGTTTTCGCTGTCGTTATTGTATGGTTCCTTCAGATGAACAATGAAGATTGTTACAGTATGTCTGAGATTTTGGTTGTGAATGCATATTAGTGTGAGAGAAAACATTATTGCATCCCTGTGCATGTACAGAGGCATGTGTTTTCATTGCATTAAGAAAGGTCTTGTTTCAGCTGATATCAACCAACAGATGTTGGTGGTATAGATATCAATTATTGATGTTTGAATCATCAGACTTCTAATCCTTGTGTATGCTTTGAATGCTAGGAGCTGATTTCAAAGACTAGAGATTTCAGTTTTATTACCATTCCATTTTCCATGGTGTAACATTGGTGTTTTTCTTTTCTCTTGTTCCTTGTTTTTCTGACATCCCTGCCAAACATTTCAATGTTAAAATTCCTCCCTTTCCCAATTGTATGGATGGCAAATTTTGTTTTTGCTTTGGAAACTAAGATCTGCAGACAGTGTATTATTTCAAAGATCATCTTTGAGCGATTGAAAAAAGATTATATACAGTAGTTTAGCTAGAATGTCTATTGTTTGGAGTGCCCAGCCACAATTGTGCATGTGATTTAACTGGCCTTCAACACAAAGGTTTATACAAGGATGGAACTTGGGTAGTGTTTGATTCATAAAAAGCTATTCCTGGATAAGTGCACAGGATAGCATTTATCCAAGAAATAGCTCAAGAGATAACCATCCTTTTAAAATAATAGCTTTACCATCAAGGGATAACTTTAGTTATTCCTGAGGTTGCTAGGGAATAAGTTCAAGGAATAACCCATGGTTAAACATGGGTTATCCCCTCTGGTTAAACTTTTTCAGAACTATCCCCCTAGTTATAGCTTTTGGGGATAAAGGGATATTTCCGGATATCCCCTTTATTCCTCATATCAAACACAGCCTTAAGGTCCTGCAGAATTTTTTTAAAGCTTTTTTTATATAAAAAATTTAAGTACTTCTGAATGTAGCTAAATTAATTTATATATTTAATTATTTTTCAATCTATTCATAAATTTTAAAATAAAAAAATAAGAAAGATAAAATAATTTAAAAATTTATGTAAATTCAAAAATAAAGAGAATGATTAAATTTTAAGTCTTATATTCGAATAGAGTTAATTATATAATTATACACACACATTGATGGACCTTCAAGGGTGTTTATATGTTTTGAAACGCATGACAATATTGTGTTTGTGAATTCATGCCCCAACGCACTTTGAATTAGTTGCAGTGGTTAGGACTGGGCTTAGAATGGATTAAGATATTTATGTTCTCCAACCCAAGAAGAGTTGCTTCTCTTCAAGTTTATTCATGAAGTTTGGAAGGATTACTGAGATATTGAAGCTATGGCTTTTGGATCTTAAGTAGATCCATGTATACATTTTTCTCTGGATATTTAGGAGTGGAAAATGGTTGCTGGCCATCATGATTTTAGGCTTTTATTTAATTATCAATTTGAATATGTAGGTCTCTTATGGCATGCATGATCGATGATAGATTTTCAAAAGGTAACGGCTAGCTCTCACAAGATCTGACAGCATGCACCTGGCAATCGTCCAACTGCAAGGCATCCAATCTGAATTACCTCACATTATGCCTCTGTGATGTTATTATTATATTTAGGCAACCAAAGTGATGCAGGCCAGGAGCGCAAGACCTTGCCACCCTCTCCATGAAAGCACGCAATTTTCAATAGATGGATGACGCTTTACGCACGTCCCTTGTACTCGGCGTGGTGATCGCCTATTGGAAGAGCAGGGTCACGGTTGCGCTGGCTGTGAATTTTAACGGTGATATCTTCCAACACGTGGCAGTGTCAAAGTGGCTAGAACTACGGACGGTTTTCATGTTTCCGTGCCTTGTTTAATTATGTCATATCAAAATTAAGATATAATAATTATGGATCAATATAAATACAGTATGACTAATCATTATATCAAAAATTCAAACAATGATACATTTATTATACAAATAATACAATATGATTTGCATAATCAGTTCAATAAATAAATAATATTAGATTGGCATGATACTACTATACATAACTCGAATAGATATAACTTGTTTAACACAAATAGACACGATCTGATTCATTTAACATGATCTATTTAATATGTTAATAATTAAATAAATCTTAAACGTATCACTTTCGAATTGATGGGTTATTTTGTATCACAACTATGTCAACATGTTTACGTCATAAAACCCATTTAAGGTCAAACTAAACTCGTTTATTTTTTATTGGGTTTGAGTCATGTTCCACGGTAGTTCCGAATTCAGCAGGAATGATGCATGGAATGCGGTTATCCTTCAGTCCTTTACTTCTTCCGAGTCAAAACCCATGGATTCACCTGGGTCTTTATACGATGGTACGTCTGGCCTTAGACCCAGTGGTGTACTTAACATGGGTGAGCTCACGGGCGGAACTACCCTTGGGCTACACTGGGCTGTAGCCCGGGTAGAAATTTAACAAAAAAAAATACTACTTCTAATTCCAATAGCCCAATTCCAAAGGCCCCAAACTCAGGCCCAATAATATTCTAAAATCCTAATTTCTAACCTAGCGAGAAATCTGTTTGGTGCTCCTTGTTCCCGTTGGTGCTCCTTGTTCCTGTTTGGTGCTCCCGTTAGAGACTCTACTCCACCGCAGGCGGCAGCCACCACCTACACTGCAGGAACGAATAACACCAGTACACCACCAGCCACTAGGTCCAGCACCACCGGTCCACCAATTGCATGCTCTGCAGACTGCAGTCAACTCCTCCTCCTCCAAGTGCAACTATTTAATTTGGTAATTTCATATCATGAAATTACTATATTGCAAGGAATCTTGTCTGTCTTGAATGTACATATGCATGAGAAATTTGAAGATTATTGTACTGAAAGCCATGACAGCGGAGTGAATTTAAAAGCTTCTGCAATTGTGAACATGGTGATTTCCAATGTGTGTGTGACATAGCAGAGCAGAGCATGACTATTGACTATGACATTGCTTTTGATTATAAATGGGTGCTTCTTTGTTATTGCTCTGCAGAAATCTGTAATAATACATATATTGTGACTGTAATCTAATCACACACACACATATTGTATTTAATGGCCTCTTTTTTGTTACTGCCTACTCAATTTATAGAATTTTATATTTTAATTTTATAATTATGGATGATACATGTAATAGGTTGCTTGGGTTTTTCATTGAAATGGCAAGTCAAGAAAAAAAAGAAAGACACTTTTGTCATTCTTTAAACCAAGTGATGCTACATCAAGAGTGACAAGTGATACACCTTCATCACCATTGATTGCAAGCAAATCAAATACTAGCAATAATCCTCTTGGACCTCCTCAAAATTCTCAAAGCATTGGAATTGCTAGTGAGTCTCTTGAACGTGATCCAGGATTGCGTATGCCAATATGGAAGCATCTTCATAATGTCCGTGATGAAATCAGACGAGCTTATATAAAATTGGGACCATATCAACCCAAATTGCATAAGGATGAGTATCCGTCGTCTGCTTCTGGAAAACAACGTCGTCGATTTCAATCCTCTTGGTTTGAAGAATTTCCATGGTTAGAGTACTCTTTCTCTAAAGATGCTGCATTTTGTTTTCCATGTTTTCTTTTTGAAAAGAATTCATCTCCACAACATGCATTTACTGGAGACAGGTTTAGGAGTTGGAAAAGAGTTAAAGAAGGGGGGAAATGTGCATTTTTGATACATGTTGGAGGCCCTACTTCTGTACACAATAATGCTGTGAGGGCAATTGATGATTTAATGGGTGTTAAACGACATATTGACAAAGTCATAAATGCTCAAACTTCAGAGGAGGTACTAAGAACAGATTGCGCCTAACAGCAACGATTGAGAGTGTACGTTGGCTAAGCTTGCAAGCTTGTGCATTAAGAGGGCATGACGAATCACTAAACTCCAGTAATAGGGGTAATTTTATTGAGATGCTAAACTCATGGGAAGATTGAATGTCAATATTGCAGACATTGTTTTGGAGAAAGCTCCAAAAAATGCAACATATACTTCACCAAAAATTCAGAAAGATATTTTGCACATTCTTGCTTCCAAAGTGCGGAGTAAAATTCGTGATGAGGTAGGAGATGCTAAGTTTTGCATTCTAGTTGATGAAGCAAAAGATGCATCAAATAAAGAACAGATGGCTATTGTGCTTCGATTTGTTAATATTCATGGTATGATATGTGAGCGTTTCTTTGACATTGTGAATGTTACAGATACATCAGCGTCAACACTTAAGCAAGAAATATCCGATGTTCTTACAAAATATAATTTGCACATTCAGAATATGTGAGGTCAGGGGTATGATGGTGCTAGTAACATGCGTGGTGCATTTAATGGTTTGCAGGCCTTGTTTCTTAGAGATTGTCCATATGCCTACTATGTGCATTGTTTTGCTCATCGATTGCAACTAGCACTAGTTGGGGCTGCTGAGAAAGAACATACAATTTGGCTTTTCTTTTCAAAGCTAACTACTATTGTCAATCTAGTTAGTGCTTCTTCTAAGCGTCATGCAGAGTTAAAAACTGCTCAAGCCATTGAGATTGCTCGTTCTGTGGCTAGTGGAGAACGTGAGACTGATAGAGGAATTAATCAGATTGGCAACTTGCAGAGAGCTGGAACTACCAGGTGGAGCTCTCACTTTGATTCTATTTGCAGCTTAATTGATATGTATAGTGCAACAATTAATGTACTTGAAAGCATTATGGATGAAGGTTCTTCCAACTCTATACGTGGGGAAGCTGCAGGTTCTCTAATGGTGATGAAGTCTTTTGATTTCTTATTTATCTTGCACTTAATGCATAGGCTTATGGGAGTTACTGATTTGCTTTGTCGGGCTTTGCAACACAAATCAGTTGATATCTTAAATGCCATGGATCTAGTCTCGACTACAAAATCATTGTTACAATCTTTGAGAGATGATGGCTTTGATATAATTCTTGAGCATGTTAGATCAGTTTGTAGACAATACGACATTGATGTGCCTGATATGAGTACTCATTATAAACAAGCATGTCGTTCTTCTCAGCAAAAAGATCCTATCTCAGTTCAACATCATTACCATAATGATGTATTTAATGCTTCAATTGATTTTCAGTTGGAAGAATTGAACACTAGATTCAATGATGATGCAGTTGAACTTTTAATATTAGGCTCTGCTTTGGATCCAAAAGATAACTTCAAATTGTTTAACATTGATCAAATTTGCAGTGTGGCTGCGAAATTTTACCCGAGTGATTTCACTGGACAAGACATGCACTTATTACGACTTCAGCTTGAACATTATAAGTTTGATGTGCTTCATCATGAAAAGTTTTGGAATTTGTCCACAATTTCTGAATTATGTCAACGACTAGTTGAGACAAACAAGTCACAACACTACAATATGATCGATCGGTTAATTCGTCTCCTGTTAACTCAACCTGTTTCTACAGCGACTACAGAGCGAGCATTTTCAGCTATGAAGCTAGTTAAAACTGTTATTCATAATAAAATGGAAGAGGATTTTTTGAGAGATTCCATGATTATATACATTGAGAGAGAGCTTGCTGAAGATATTGACTCTGATGTGGTAATTGATGAATTTTATGTTCAAAAGAATCGTCGAGCACAACTTCAATAGTGTGAGTTCGCGTATTTTATAACTTTTTAGTATTATATTATATAATAAAATTTTCAATTGTGAATTATCTAGATGTCTTTATTTCTTGTCTTACTTCTCCACTTTATGGACAATGTGATTTGTCTACTTTGAATAGGTTTTGCATCAGTTTATTGGGAATAAAGAGGGTGGAGGCAAGGAATTGAAGCAAGAGTACTGAGAAGGAAATCATATGCATTTTGTTTAGAAGATCTTTTAATGGATCTCACATGTTGTTCTTCTTAATTTATAGTTAATTTTGATATGTTTTTAAGTTGATACTTTATACAATTATTGTATACAATGAGTTTAAAGCATTTGTAATCTTGAAATTGGCTGATCAAACAGATTAATCTTGTTTTCATGAGTACTGATTGTTATAGATTATAGAGACTTGGTTGTGGAGTTATGAAATGAATATAGAAGTGTGTTTATTTTGTTTTATATGTTTGAGTTCAATAAAATATAGGGGAGATGCTGTCCAATTTTTTTTCAGGGCACAACCTCGAACCCTGAGCTTCCATGATCATAAGAGTTAATTCCGTTTCTTCCATGACAGCCCGGGCGAATCTAAAATCCTAGGTCCGCCCCTGGGTGAGCTGATGAAGAAGAAGAGAGGAAGGCCAAGAAAATACGGACCCGATGGAAGCATGACTTGGGCCTTAATTCCTAGATCTTCCACTGAAGGGTATTCCAATAGTCCAATGTCAGATCCGGCAATGAAACGGCGAGGCCGCCCTCCGGGAACAGGAAGGAAGCAACAACTTGATGCCTTGGGTAATTATTATGCTACCTCGTTTAAGTGTATTTATGCGTGATCTGTCATTCATATATGGAAATTACCACTACGATTAGGTGTGCTGCTTAAGCTCTAAACTGGTTGATTTACAACGCACAGCTTGTATTGGTTCTCATGAAAGTTCTATTTCTGTATGTTGTGCTGTGCGTAGCTATTTGAGTGTTGAAATGATGAGCTAATATGAGTATCTTTTGCATATCCATGTGGATGCATTCATGCAATGTTGGTTTCTACAAATCTAATTGAGTTTTTATGCTTTGTGTTAATTATTCTTCAATCTTACTCAAATTTCTCTTTGTGTTAATAAGTCTAACGAATAAGTTATATCTATCATATCTCCTTTCTTTTCTTACTTTTTCTTGGTATCTTTTATAATCAATGGCATATCTCTTGCCCTCTCTATAGTATGCATAATTTTTTCTCAAACTACTCAAATTTCTATTTTTGGGATAGCTCGAGATAAAAGGCAAGTAATATATATATCAAGACCATAACTCTATTATAGCTAGCATTTCACCATGGGTCTTATAGGCCTAATACTTTTTTTTATTTACAACTAATGTCTTGATGCTTTTAGTCCTTTTGCCTAAAACTAAATTTCCAAATGTTGGTATGAATTAATTAATATTACTATTCTTTGTAATTTCAGGATCTTCAGGGATTGCTTTTACTCCACATGTTATTACTGTTAAGGCTGGAGAGGCAAGTACACAAAAACTGATGCCAATTTATCTCTTTACATATATTTTAGCTCTAATTGTGGGATTAGACTGATATACCTTACAGATATGTTTTGCCTCATAGCATGTTCCCATAAATTTCAGTATGTTTAATCAATTTGTTACTTTTTTGTTTACATGCTTATTATCTTCATGTTTTGTGTCCTCTATTCATAAATGAAAAGGAAGTATATATGTTGTGATGTTTGATAGATGGTTTGAAGTTTCATCCAAATCTCCAAACCAACTTATCCAAAGATGGGGTCAGTTGCAGAGTTTAGATGAAATTAACTTAGCATCTAAATTTATTCCATGTAAGATTTGTTTATATAGATGTTTTTCTGTTTCTTCATTTCCTTTAAATGTAGTGAAGTGTTTTCTCTAAGATAAACTTATGTTTTTCAAGTTCATGAAAGTTTGGAAGCATTGCAATATTAAGTTTCAGGAAGATTTAGATAAAATATTATGTTTTGAAATATTTTGGCCATCACAGAGCTCAAAACTCTTAAGCATTGTATTGTCATATGTTAGATTGTCTAGTGATATATTACATCTAAACTTTATTTCTTAAACATTTTACTTTCATGAATTTTCTAAATTATATAAAGGTTTTAAGGAGATGTCTATTTTTTTCCTGACTTTCTTTACTTTTCTTTATATTCTTTTGTAATTTCAGTTTATGTTATTTGGATGTCTTTATAGTTTTCAATTGACGAGGCCAGTATCGCTAAAATGGCTGAAATCAAGTCATTTGGTCTGACTGAAATCAGAGTTGAAACTGAACCTTTTAAGCCTTATTTCTAGTGGATAAATTCAAAGTTTCACGGATGTAATTTGAATTATCAAAGTCTTCATTTTATATGTTGGTAGATTGCACCATTTTGTTTACCATCAAGAATCAAAAGGTCTATATATGCACTGACCTGTATGTGTTTCAGATATTGCTATTGGCTTATATCTAAAGGTGAAAACTAGTCTAGCCAATTAGAATTATAAGGATTATTATTTTGTAATTTGTAAGAAGAAACCATGCAATTGGTTTGATTTATGATGAGGAGGGAGGATTTGAAATGAGGAGGAATTGATGCAACTTGTGACAGAAGGCTATTTTGAGAACATGGAAATTATGTTTTGTTTCTATTTTTCGACCAATACTCCAATGCCAGATATTGATTTTAGTTCCAGGATGGCTTTTGTAAAGCTTCTTAGCACGAATATTGAACTGTTAAGCTTAAAACAAATTCATTAGTTTTGCTTTCTTGCTATACTAGTTACCTCATGGTGGATTAAATACACCACGCTAACAATTCGAACTAAATTGTCCAAGTTATTGCTGCATGCTGAGGTCCCAAAGTCTATGCTAAAATGATGAATCTCTTCTATCTACCTTGTCGTATAGCCAATATAAAGTCTTGAAAAGGATTATTGCATTTAATGATTTGATATTTAAAGTTTCCAACTCCTATACTAGTTTTCCCTCCCTATCACCAAAATACCATTTTCCTTGATTATGTGTGGTGTCTCAAACATTTTACTATTCTATACATTCAATTTTTGTCTATTATAAAATCTATCACATCTGTAGAAGTCTTTTCTGGAAATTTTTAGAACGCACATTTATTTGTTTAAAGATAATTCTACATAGTGATGTCTTGTTTTGTTAGGATGTGGCTTCGAAAATCATGGCGTTCTCACAACAAGGTCCTCGAACAGTTTGTATACTTTCAGCTAATGGTGCCATCTGTAATGTCACACTTCGTCAGCCAGCAACCTCTGGTGGAACAGTGACATATGAGGTTGAATACAGCAAGAGCTTTTATTATCATCATTACTATCATAAATTAGAAGCGACTCTAACAGTAACTATTCTCTGCTATGTCATTTATACTTGTCTAGCCCTATGCATTTGTGCTTATATGCTGTTTGTAGATTTATCCTTGTGAAAAAAATGTCAATTCTTACTATATGAATCTCTTTTACTTTTATTTATTTATTTATTATAGTTTAAAGAGAGCATTGGGGATGACTTGCAGGTCTAAATCAGTTTAAATTATTAAATGTGCAGCCATAGAGATATATGAAAGTTTTTTTTTTTTTTGGATCTGTACATATGGTAATTGTGGAGCAGTCACTCAGTGCTACTACAAATCTTGTAGGCTCTCTCATGTTAGATGATGCTCACTGAAAATGACTAGCATTCAAACTTAAGGTGCAGCTATTCATGCATCCTTGTTCTAGCTTGACTTAGTTAATTTTTCCATAAATGCATCAATGCATTGAGGAATATAAGCAAAACTAAGTAATTTAATCTGATAAGCCATTTTCTGTTGGGCAAATCTTTGACAACCTTTTATGTCATTTATTTGGATGATGAGGAAAGACAGATTCCTTTTTGTTACATTTCATGAACAGTAGTAGTTAAATATAAAGAATATATAGGTTTTTCTAGGTTCTAGTTTGGATAAATTGTTTCAGAATGCTCATAAAATAGTGCTACTTGACTACAAAGATTCTCACAACTCTCAATTACAGATTATCTGGGTTTAACATTTAAAGTTCCTAGATTTAGACCACAGAGTTGTCCTAGCAGTTGTGGGAGGATGATTGGATTTCAACAGTAACCTAAATGTAATGGGTGAAGAGGATAGTGTTGTCATGGGGAGCTATGGTCTGGAGTTCAACTATTGAATGAAATCTGGATTGATTTACAGACTATTTGTTGTCAACTCTAATATCCCGCTAAGATGAGTTATTATTGCACAGATGAGGAAGGCAGTTGGGGTACATTCCCTTAAGATTTATACAGATTATTATTGATTGATTTCTAAGTGATTTAGAGCAAATGCCAAACTTGTTTACGACTAAAAGACTGAAGTGTTCCGACCACATGGCAACGAAGTAAACTCCAGTATTATCTTGTGACTGTACATCTCTTTTGTCAAAATACATGACCATGTGGTCCCTTCATGGGGGATATCGGTCCAACTTCAACTTATCTTGCAAAGATCTGTGAAAAACAAAACAGCTGCATGAAGTAAAGCAGAGAAGGAAAAAATCAGGAATATAGTGCTAGATCAATAGTATCATGATGGTCTGAAGAAAGAAAGGAGGAAAGATGGCAAGGCATAAAGTGATCTGTTCTAGTAGTATTTCTGTCCTCTGCTCATAGATAGTGAAAACTAATGCAACAGCAGCTAAGTCTTAATCTGGCTCAGCTAATAGGCAGCAAAAACTAATGATGCCAAAAAGCCTATTTTGCCCTTTCACTGGTAGGCCAGCTTGGCAGCTATTTTAAAATTTTAAAACCATATATTCTGGGCCTACAAAAGGCCAAATAATGACAATATATAACTTGTAAGCCAAGTATGGTAAAAATATGCGAACAGAACTGATCAGGACTTATGCTCACGTCAATTCAACAGTTCACATCACTGTGACACTCAACAGGTCCAAGAGTTCTAATGAATCAGCTGACCACCTTGCCATTGTTTTATCTTAGGGCCAGTATCCTTGGATGCTCGTATTATCTGACCTATAAGGATTCAGCTGATGCCCCTGTTCTTTTTCCCATCTCTTAAACCTTGAACGTTGGCTGCTTACCACAGGTAGCAGCAGCAGGTGTCATCTGATTTGCATGAGTGGTTTCATGATATGTGCCCTAGAATTTCTTTGTTCATAATCTCAATATAATTAATTTTTGGACAGTCTAAATGCTCTGTAGTCTGGATTGTGGCCCATTGGAGGGGTCAGTAATGTAGTATATAGTACTTGTTTATGCATCTTGGATGGTTTTAAAGCGGAAACTGTTTGTACACATTTTTATGCATGCATATTGTTCTTAATCTAAGTTTACACCATGTCTATCATAGCATTTGACAATGATGCTGATGCAGGGCCGCTTTGAGATCATCTCTCTATCAGGTTCATTTCTCCTTACTGAGGATTGTGGCACCCGTAGCAGAACTGGTGGTTTGAGTGTGGCATTAGCAGGATCTGATGGCCGTGTTCTTGGGGGTGGTGTGGCTGGAATGTTGATGGCAGCTACACCTGTGCAGGTCCATATCTAATTACTTTGCCTGTATTCTCATCATCGCTCTCAGATGCAAATTTTGAAGCATTGCAATTTTGATGCATTCTCAGGTTGTCATGGCAAGTTTCATTGCTGAAGGGACCATAGCCAGTTCTAAGCATTGCAATTTTATATGTAGTTTGAGGTTAGAAAATTAATCTACATAGCCGAGTCTCATAGCCAGTTCTAAGTCTCAAACATTGAGAGTTAAGAAACAACTTGATTATTTCAAACCAACTAATGAGTGCAAAGTAAAAAGGTCAACTCTCTTCACTTAACCAATCTTCCTTATAAATTATAAAGAAGACTAACAAACCTTTTTGGTTTCAGTCATTGCGGTTCAAGGAGTTAAGCTCTTACATGGCTTCCTGAATGGAAAAGAAAATAACAATGTAGAGACTGAAAAATTTTCAGTTCCACATCATATTAAAACTGCCATGCAATTTTGAAGCAAATATTATGATTATCTACAGGAAAAAAAGGTAACAATGCTCATCTTCCTTATGTTTTAGGGGAACAGTGGATCCAATTTCTTTTTCAGAAAAGGAGAGGGCATTCCCAGACATCCCCTGAACCCCTATGCTCTAGCTTGCCTCAATCTCCCCTTCTCCTTACAACTCCTATGCACACTGACCATCTCTACCTGCCTGCCCCCTTAACACCATAGTTAACACCATAGATAAAAAGTCACCATTTTGAGATCTAGCAAAGGTTTCAACTGCAAGGAATTTGACAGGTGAGAGAGGGCTTTAAAGATCAACGCCAGTCACTGTAAAATCAAAGCATCAGGCTAAACAATGGAATGAAAAAAGTGGAATTGGTAACAATTTCAGATATAGGAACCTCAAACCATATAACATTTCTTTAATGATAAAAAGAATAATTGCACAAGAAGCACATGAACTTATTTAGAAGTTTCAACTGGTCCTTATTTTTTTCTCTTCTTTTATAATCAATGGCATATCCCTTGCCCTCTCTATAGTATGCATAATTTTTTCTCAAACTACTCAAATTCTATTTTTGGGATAGCTCGAGATAAAAGGCAAGCAATATATATATCAAGACCATAACTCTATTATAGCTAGCATTTCACCATGGGTCTTATAGGCCTAATACTTTTTTTTAATTTACAACTAATGTCTTGATGCTTTTAGTCCTTTTGCCTAAAACTAAATTTCCAAATGTTAGAATGAATTAATTAATATTACTATTCTTTGTAATTTCAGGATCTTCATGGATTGCTTTTACTCCACATGTTATTACTGTTAAGGCCGAAGAGGCAAGTACACAAAAACTGATGCCAATTTATCTCTTTACATATATTTTAGCTATAATTGTGGGATTAGACTGACTAGAGAGAGAGAGAGAAACCTTACAGATATGTTTTGTCTCATAGCATGTTCCCATAAATTTCACTATGTTTAATCAATTTCTTACTTTTTTGTTTACATGCTTATTGTCTTCATGTTTTATGTCCTCTATTCATAAATGAAAAGGAAGTATATATGTTGTGATGTTTGATAGATGGTTTGAAGTTTCATCCAAATCTCCAAACCATCATCCGAAGATGGGGTTGTAGACTTTTAGATGAAATTAACTTAGCAGCTAAATTTATTCCATGTAGGATTTGTTTATATAGATGTTTTTTCGTTTCTTCAATTCCTTAAATGCGGTGAAGTGTTTTCTCTAAGATAAACTTATGTTTTTCAAGTTCATGAAAGTTTGGAAGCATTGCAATATTAAGTTTTAGGAAGATAATATATTTTGAAATATTTTGGCCATCCCAGAGCTCAAAACTCTTAAGCATTGTATTGTCATATGTTAGATTGTCTAGTGATATTACATCTAAACTTATTTCTTAAACATTTTACTTTCATGAATTTTCTAAATTATGTAAAGGCTTTAAGAAGATGTCTATATTTTCTTGACTTTCTTTACTTTTCTTTATATTCTTTGTAATTCTAGTATATGTTATTTGGATGTCTTTATAGTTTTCAATTGATGAGGCCAGCTAAAATGGCCTAAATCAAGTCATTTGGTCTGAGTGAAATCAGAGTTGAAACTGAGCCTTTTAAGCCTTATTTCTACTGGATAAATTCAAAGTTTCAATGATGTAATTTGAATTATCAAAGTCTTCATTTTACATGGTAGATTGCACCATTTTGTTTACCATCAAGAATCAAAAGATCTATATGCCCTGACCTGTATGTGTTTCAGATATGCTATTGGCTGTCTAAAGGTGAAAACTAGTCTAGCCAATTAGAATTATAAGGATTATTATTTTGTAATTTGTAAGAAGAAACCATACAATTGGTTTTGATTTATGATGAAGGGAGGATTTGAACGAGGAGGAATTAATGTAACTTGTGACAAAGGCTATTTTGAGAACATGGAAATTATGTTTTGTTTCTATTTTCTGGCCATACTCCAAGGCCAGATCTTTATTTTAGTTCCAGGATGGCTTTTGTAAAGCTTCTTAGCATGAATATTGAACTGTTAAGCTTAAACAAATTCATTAGTAATCAAAACTTTTAAGCCTTATTTCTATCGGATAAATTCAAAGTTTCAAGGATGTAATTTGAATTATCAAAGTCTTCATTTTACATGTTGGTAGATTGCACCATTTTGTTTACCGTCAAGAATCAAAAGGTCTATATATTCCCTGACCTGTATGTGTTTCAGATATATTGCTATTAGCTTACAGCTAAAGGTGAAAACTAGTCTAGCCAATTAGAATTATAAGGATTATTATTTTGTAATTTGTAAGAAGAAACCATGCAATTGGTTTTGATTTATGATGAAGAGGGGGATTTGAAATGAGGAATTGATGCAACTTGTGACAGAAGGCTATTTCGAGGACATGAAAATTATGTTTTGTTTCTATTTTTTGGCCATACTCCAAGCTAGATCTTGATTTTAGTTCCAGGATGGCTTTCGTAGAGCTTCTTAGCATGAATATTGAACTGTTAAGCTTAAAACAAAATATGTAGACAATCATTTTGAAAGATTAATATTATTTCAAACAAATGACAAGATACATTCTTAGAGAAAACAATTTGAAGATTTTGATGAATTGTAGGACATGTTCTTAGCTTATATAGGAAAAAACTAATGGTGTATCAAAATTTCCTTTATAAGAGTAATGAGTGTTGTTAATTGTGTTCTTTTCTAAAATTAGCACAGATATATCTACTTAAACCATATCTACATTTTCTTAGCAATGTATTGAATTTTGTAATAATTATTATGTTAAATTAATATTTATTTTTACTAACTCTGACTCCGATGTAAATGTAGGTGACATTATGCATAGCTCACGGACAGAGGCTGGCCCTTCTACTTTAGCACAGCAGGATCATGCTGGTCCTTCGTCAGTACCAGACGCTGTATCTAGTCCTTCGGCATACTAGTCTACTGCAGGTCCGTCATCCTCGGAGCATCATGATCCTACTGTCGGTGCAAAAGACAATGAGCTTCACATCCAGGGTAATTTTTTTTATTTGGTTCTATAAAATTTCTTTATGCTTCTTACTATAGTTTACTTATATCTATTTTATGCAGACGGATCTGGTAGGATTACACGCAGATGCGGGGCCATGGGAGTACGAGATGTATGGCAGATGCATGATGATGATAAGATAGTAATTGAGTGCAATCAACTGGGGCAGCCAATTAAAAAGCCTCTAGCTTATTGAGTTCCTTTTTAGGGAGTGTTGCATAGAGGCATCAGCTTTGTCCATTGAGTTATGCAAATGGAATGATATGCTTCCGCCGTATAAAGTTGAGATTCTACGAGTCGTGCAGGTAAAAAAAAGAATCTAAACATCAAACATTTTGTATATTATGACATGTTTTATATTTTTTCAGTTTTAATGTTTTATCTTTTGTAGGGCAAGTTTGCACTTCCTCCATCCGCTAATGAGTTTGTACTGAAGTCTCTCAACCGGAAATGAAAGAATATAAGGCATATTTGAAGACGAAGTACAAGCTGCCGGGTATGACCGAGGAGCAGGTAGTTGGTACTTGTCCTCCTGAAGTATCCCCTCATCAGTGGATGGAGTTGGTTCATTATTGGTTCTCCGAGAGGGAAGAGGTATATTGTTATTTAATATTCTTTATTTAATCTTTTAAGACACTTTATTAAAATATTTATTTAATTTTGTAGACATATTCTAATATTGGTAAAGTTGCACGAGCATCTCTGTATGTTTCCCATACATCAGGATCCAAGAGTTATGCGCGAATCAGACAACAGTTCATATGTTTTTAAACTATAAATTCTTAAACTAATTATGTTCATTTATATGTCATAAAGAGAAGGTTCATGAAATATAACAGTGTAGCTTTGAATTCAAAATATTAGCTTTGAATTCTTAAATCTATGGATGCCTGATGGTTGTGTGATATAGTGAAGAATGATATTATGGATGAATGCATGACTTGGATAGATTGAAACTCTCATTGAAACTTTTATTGAAACTCTAATTGAAACTCTTGTTGAAACATTATTGAATAATTTACAATTATGTTAAAACTCTCGTTGAAACTCTCATTGAAACTATCATTGAAACTCTCATTGAAACTCTTGTTGAAACATTATTGAATAATTTATAATTATGTTGAAACTCTCGTTAAAACTCTCATTGAAACTCTCATTGAAACATAATTGAATAATTTAGAATTATGTTGAACTCTTATTGAAACTCTTGTTGAAACATAATTGAATAATTTACAATTATGTTGAAACTTTCATTGAAACTCTCATTGAAACTATCATTGAAACATAATTGAATAATTTAGAATTATGTTGAAACTCTCATTAAAACTACATAATCGCTGAATCTCAAGGCATCAACCAGCTCTCCCGGCCGTCGATCCTCTAACTGACAAGATACAAATCCTACTGGCCTCGTAACAAACTTGATTCGAATCTGTTTCGAATCTCAACAGCT
>UESW01004481.1:0-11525 GCA_900491605.1 Calamus simplicifolius
CCTCTGCATCGATAGCGAGTATATATGTTAAAATGTATAATCTGTTGGGGAATATTTAAAAAATAAAAGTCTAAATAAGAAGATAAGAATCAAGATAGAAGAAGATAAGGATAGGTTTAAATTATGCACGGAATACTTTTTTTAAGCGTTATTTGCACCCCCTCGAATACTTTATGGGTGAATAGCAAATACGCTGCATGATAAAATAAGCCTTTTAAGCCTTTTATCGAGTTTGCACCAAAGCATTAATGAAAACTCGATTGTAAATAAGAACAGATTATTTTTTGATTTAATTTGTATGTGGATTTATAGAAATTGAGTGCCACGGTGCTTGAGCCTGTGAAGCATTAATTCCCAGAGAGCTGCATCGTTTCATAATATATGTTGCAGAGATTTAAAGAAAACGGATAAAGTTTCTTTTTGAAACGAAACATCACGTAGCTTAAGTTTCATTTTTTTTTAAACGAAGCATCACGTCGAAGTTTTATTTTTTTTTAAACAAAACATCACGTCGCTTCGGCTTCTGAAGCGAGATTTGCCGCGGACTCTATTATTCCCTAAATATATCCACAACACCTTAGTTTATTTAAACAAAATCGCAATAATCCCCCACTTGTTTAAAACAAACTAAGTTCACATATAAAAATAAGGACAAGAGCATTAATACAGCTAGGTATCTTTCGATTTGAACCTAACCTTAGTGAAAATACCACAAAGTTTTAACGAAATTCCAGGTAGCATAAACGCTTTGAACCAGTTATTCCTTGTGTCAAAACCGGTGATACTTCACACACACTCCTTAATGTTTCTTGTCTACCACACGCTTAGCACGATTTATGGCCATGTGCTTATCCTATTTATGAACCTTTTCATGAGAGAAACTCCAACTCTCACTTGAGAGGGCACCATCTCAAGGTTCACATAGATGAAGTTCTTTCAGTATCTCTGTTACAATAGATACTTGTCCACATGACTGAACTTCATTAAGAGTTTAAAAAGCTCAACCCTCCATCTTGTAACAGTCAGCATTATACATTAAGTACAGCTACAATCCACTTATCAATGACTTGTTGTTACCCATTGAACCTAAGACTAGTCATTTCCTAGTATTAGGTTGGGTTGCCATCATTGGTGGACTTTTACTCAAGGAGTTTTAGACCCATCCCTCTGGAAGTCGTCTTCACTAAATCTCTTGTAAGAGGTTTAGTAAGTGGATCAGCTAGATTATAGCTTGATCGCACAAAAGTGAGAGAAATTATTCCATCCTTGATTAATTTCCTTACATACTCATGTCTTAGACTAATGTGTCTAGACTTCCCATTGTACACTTCGCTGTACGCTCTGGCTAAAGTGGCTTGGCTATCACAATGTATCGATACGGTTGAGATATTCTCACAAGCTAATGGGATTTCCAATAGAAGATCCCTTAACCACTCAGCCTCATGTCCTGCTGAAGCTAGAGACTCTGACTCCATTGTTGAGTGCGTAATGCAAGTTTGTTTCTTGGATTTCAAGATATTCTAGTGTAAACACCCAACCAGTGGTAGATTTATTATCTCCCACCCTTATATCCAACTTATATCCTTCCAATACAGCAGAAATTTAGAGTATTGTAGACCTAGTCTTTTGGTTTTCAAAAGATAACCAAAGACTCTACCAATAGCCTTCCAATGCTCTACACTCGGGTTGCTAGTAAACCTACTCAGCTTACTAACTGCAAATGCTATATCGGGTCTAGTGCATTGCATCAAATACATTAGACAACCAATAGCACTTGCATACTCAAGTTGAGCCACAGCTCGTCCACTATTCTTTTCAAGCTTTAGACTTGGATCGAACGGGGTGTTCACTTCTTTGAACTTCAAATGTTTGAACTTTTGTAACACTTTCTCAACATAATGTGATTGACTAAGTTCAAAACCCCCACTATTTTGTTTCACTTTGATGCCCAAAATAGTATCAACTTGTCCAAGATCTTTCATCTTGAAAGTAGATGATAGAAACCTCTTCGTTTCTTGTATGCCTTTCATTTCATTGCTAATGATCAACATATCATCAACATAAAGGCATACATATACCACAAAGTCACCATGCACTTTAGTATATAAACACTTGTCAGAAACGTTGTGAACAAATCCATTTGAGAGTATGATAGAGTCAAACTTCTCATGCCATTGTTTGGACGCTTGTTTCAATCCGTACAAGGATTTAACAAGCTTGCACACTTTATGTTCATTACCGGTAGGATAAAACCCTCTGGTTGTTCCATGTAGACCTCCTCATCGAGATCACCATTTAGGAATGCCGTTTTGACATCCATTTGATGAACATAAAGGTTGTGCAATGAAGCCAATGCAAACAATACTCTAATTGTTGTTATTCTAGCTACAGGTGCATATGTATCAAAATAGTCGATTCCTTCTTTTTGTCGAAAACCTTTAGCTACTAGTCTAGCTTTGTAGGTATTTAAAGTACCATCATTATGATACTTCTTCTTAAACACCCATTTACAACCAATAGGCTTAGACCCTTTGGGTAAATTTACAAGCTCCCAAGTGTGGTTAGCTATAATGGAATCCATTTCATCTTGAATAGCTTCCTTCCAAAAGGCTGAATCCCTTGAAGCCATAGCTTCCTTAAAGGTTTTAGGATCATCTTCCACTTGAAGAAAAATAGGTACCCTACGGATAAAATTCTCTCTACTTCCTTCAACTAAATAAAGGAAATAAGTTGAGAGTCTATTTCATCGGGTCCTAAATCCTTAGCCTTTCGAATTCTCTTACTTTTCGAAGCTCCGGTTGTTCTTCAACAACCTTTGAAGATCTCTCCTCATGAGAATTATTACTCTTTAAATTTGTAGGAGCTTGAGAATTATTACTCTTTAAATTCTTCAAGAAACTCCACATCTCTAGATTCCACTATCACGTTAGACTCTAGATCCAAGAGTCTATAAGCTTTGCTATTTGTGGCATAACCAACAAATACACTTCTTATCCCTCTGGGACCCAATTTGGTTCTTTTGGGGTCTAGGTTCTTGTAGTAGGCAAGACACCCCCACACTTTGAAATACCCAATATTGGGCTTTCTTCCTTTCCATATCTCATATGGAGAGGTTTGAGTTTTCTTTAAAGGAATTCTATTTAAAATATGACAAGCAGCAAATAAAGCTTCACCCCATAAATTAAATGGCAATTCGGAATGCATTAACATAGCATTGATCATCTCTTGTAATGTTCTATTCTTACGTTCAGCCAAACCATTTTGTTGTGGTGTACGTGGTGCGAACTTTGGTGTATAATGCCATTTTCTTCACAAAATGCATTAAAATTATTAGAAAAATATTCTCCACCCCTATCACTTCTAAGGATTTTAATATTTCTACCTAACTGATTTTCTACCTCCGCTTTATATATTCTAAAAGCATGGAAAGCATCATCTTTATGCTTTAATAAATAAACATATGTGAATCTAGAGCAATCATCAATAAAGGTAATGAAATACCTATTCCCACCTCTAGTTAACATGCCATTAAATTCACATATATCAGAATACACAAGTTCTAATAAGTTGAATTTCTCTCAACGCTATGAAATGGTTTCTTAGTCATCTTTGATTTAATGCATATTTCACATTTATTGAACTCATCAATTTTGCAAGAAATCAAACCACATTTAACAAGCCTTTTCATGGTACTAATTCCAATATGTGCTAGTCTACCATGCCATAATGTAATTGAGTCAAGCATATAAGCGGAAGCAACATCTTTATTAATAGAATTGTCAATGATACATAATCTGACCATTCCATCACTAGAATAGCCCTTGCCAACAAATATACCATTACGGGTCAAGATAAGTTTGCCCGACTCAAAAACAGATTTTATTCCTGGTTTGCCCAAAAGATCCCCACTAACAAGGTTCCTATTCATATCCGGCACATGCAACACATTTGACAAAGTAATTTTCTTGCCAGAAGTGAATTTGAGTTCTACGTTTCCTTTGCCATACACCTTGGACCGGCCTTCATTGCCCATCTGTATCTCTTGTCCATCGGTGACATCCACATAAGTCTTGAACATAGACTTATCATAGGAAACGTGGACGGTGGCGCAAGTGTCGTACCACCATCCGGGGACCTTGCCATGGACCGCCATGACTTCGCTCACGGCGGCGATGATTTCATCATCGTCAACGTTGGTGGCATTTGCTTCCTTAATTTGGCCCCTGCGGTGTCTGCAGTCACGAGCAAAATGCCCGGTTTGCCACACACATAACAGCTTCCCTTGGGCTTCTTTTTCTTGAACTTCTCTTGATTCTTTTTGGGACCAAGATAGTTTGCTTTGCCATCCTTTTTGTCCTTCTTAGGCTTGCTCACAGCATTGGCCTTTGAAAACCCCGTTTCAACGTTGACATTCTCCAACTTCTCCCTCATCCTCGATTCCTCCTCGATTCGAAGTGTTTCTGAATTTGCTCCAAGAAAAATCCTCGGTGTTGTGGAGAAGTTTTTTCCTATAGCCCTTCCAAGACGGCAGTAATTTTGTGATTATCGCACCAACTTGAAAAGACTCGGAACATCGATTTTCACTGCTTTGAGTTTGTTGACAATCACTTGCAATTCATGCACTTGTGCAAGAATTGACTTCTCATCACACATCTTGAAATCAAAATATTTAGAGATGAGAAATTTCTTCGTACCTTCCTCCTCGGCCTTGTACTTGTATTCCAATGTTCCATATCTCTTTTGCCGATTGTGTGTTAGTGTATAGATCATACAATCGGATAGAGCGTTGAGGATGTGCCCGCGGCATATGAATTCGTCCTCCCTTCACTTCTTGCGCTCTGCCTTGACTTCGTCGGAGTCGTTTTCAGTTGGCTCCGGTATAGGCACAAGTCCGGATCGAGGATGTAGAAGATCTTTAATGCAGTGAGAAGAAACTTTAACTTATCTTGCCAACGGATGAAATTAGTGCCATCGAATCGATCGAGTCTGATAAGATCTTGGTTCATCAACTTGATAGTGGCGACAGAAGTCTCGGTCTCCATTGAAATAACGCTTAAGATTGTTGAGAAAATTTGAAAAATGAAAGTCTAGATAAGAAGATAAGAACCGAGAGAGATGAAGATAAGGATAGGCTTGAATCACGCACGGAACGCTTTCCTTAAGCGTTATTTGCACCCTCTCGAATGCTCTGTGGGTGAATAGCAAATACGCCGCAGGATAAGACAAGCCTTTTATCGAGTTTGCACCAAAGCACTAATGAAAACTCGATTGTAAACAAGAACATATTATTTTTTGATTTGATTTGTATGTGGATTTATAGAAATTGAGTGCGCGTGCTTGAGCCTGTGAAGCGTTGATTCTCGGAGAGCCGCATCGTTTCGTAAATATCCGTTACAGAGATTTAAAGAAAACGGATAAAGTTTCTTTTTTGAAACGAAGCATGCTTCGGAAGGATAAATTGAAACGAAGCATTACGTCGCTTCAGAAGAATAAGTTTCATTTTTTTTTTGAAACAAAGCATCATGTCGCTTCAGAAGAATAAAGTTTCATTTTTTTTGAAACGAAGCATCAAACGAAGCATCACGTCGCTTCGGCTTCTGAAGCGAGATTTATCGCAGACTCTATTATTTTCTAAATATATTCATAACACTTTAGTTTATTTAAACAAAATCTCAATATAACCCACCAAAAGAACATTAAAAACACCACAACAATAGCCTAGGAAAACAATAAATTTTTTTTTAAGATTTAAATCTCTCCATCTCTATTTTTTTTGCCTATAAAATATATATATATTTGACGGTTTAACCTTCTTTCGGAACGGAAGGAAAACACATAACGCCCGAGCGAATGCTCGTTCGCGGAAAAGATGTATGGAACGCTCGCTGTTCGCTCGAGCGTCGTGGAAAAGACGCATGGAACGCTCATTGTTCACTCAAGCGTTCGTGGAAAAGACGCATAGATGCTCATTAGTGAGCGTTCCGTGAACACTAGCTCGAGCGTTTTTATTTTAAAAACTTTTACTTTTAAACGGTTAAAAAGCCAACAATATATATATAGAAATCTCAAAAAGAAGAAATTATATATAGGTCGAGATATGAAGAAGACTCAAGAAGAATAAGGCTGGGACACGCAAAGCATAACAGCAACGCTTGTTCGTTACCTTTGCAGCATTCATTTGGAGAACAACAACCAGTCTGTTTGTTTGGCGTCGTGAGGACGATGGCTTGGGCGAGAGTGAGGGTGCTCGATCGCATAAACGGAGGAACCAGTGGTTGAATGGGTTTTCCTTGGATAAAAGGAGATGACACGTGTTGGGAAACGCAGGTAGTCGATGCTGCAACCGCTGGTTCGTTCAACACGTGTAGGCTACGTGGGTCGGCGTCAGATGATAAATTACTCTCGACATGGCACGTGGAAGACTGGCTTGATCGTCTTATTATGAGGTTTGGTACGGTACCCGGATCCCCGGGACTTTTTTAATATCGTAGCTAAGCATTTTCAAACCGGTGCCTTTTGGCATCGGTTTTAAAGCAAAGGGGTTGGGATTCAAATATTTTGCAGAGTTGGTATTAAAGAAAAAAATTTCATTTCAAATGATATTTTTGGTGCCACTTTATCTTTCTGGCTTGATCCCATCAGCTGGTATTCTGAGAGAGATTGGCCCCGTTAGCTAGTATGCTAGTATGCTGACAGGGATCAAACAAAAATTACCACATGGTGTAGTGATTTTAGAATTAGTGAAATTGTGTGGCGATTTAAAGGTAACCGAAATCGCCACATGGTGTGGCCATATCGGTTAGCTTGAACTCGCCACACCGTGTGACATTTTTCTCAGGCTTTTTATTACGCCCGAGAGCCTGATTCTCCTTCTTCCTTCTCCTCGGCATCCCGATCGCTCTTTTTCCAAGCCGAGCAGATCACCTTTTTTTAGATGGAAACTGTACGTGTTTTGCTATATTATGATGGATCAATTGAACATGGCGGCCAAGAATGGATACATTATAATCAACCTCCACGTAAATGTTTGAAATTGAGCACGGGAAACGCTTTGCTGAGTTGGTTGATCAGGTACATACAGTTCTAACAATTCTAGTACAGAGATATATCATCAGATTGATGTGGAGATCTCCAACATTGCATCAAAAATATATGCTTCTTCCAATTGAGGACGACGACGATGTGGAGCACATGTTGACATTTCCCTCGAAGTTTCCAGAATATCGGTGTATTGAACTCTATGTTTTAAAGGATGATGTTCCAGAGCCATATAGTGTTGGTCATAGAGAATGTTCATGACAGTTCTCCTATAGCCCAGCATCAGGAACAGGTTAGGACTCCAGTGGATTTTTCAATGATGAGGGATTTATGCCAGCAGTGCAAAGTGATGATGTGGTAAACAATCAGTGTAATATTGATAGTCGAGGAATGGAGTCAGACGAGAGTGCAGATGATGACTATTGGTCTGAACATGATGACTCGGATGAAGAGTCAAATGAAATGAAGAGTCATATGGAGACGATATAGTTCATGAGATTGGCTTTAGTTCCATTCCTGCATACAGTCATCCAGAATATATTCCAACTCAGGTACATGATCACCAAGCCTTTGCATATGAACAAGTACCATAATTTTATGATGAGTTGAATTTGCATGATGGTGGATGTGTAGTACTCCGAGAGAGTTACCCTTCATTCTCAATTTTGGGATCCATCAATGACTGAGTTTGCTAAATGATTATTGTTTAATACTAAGATGAACTGAAGAGAGCATGTGAAATGTATTACATCAAGAAGCATCGTAGATATAATGTGGTGGAGTCAAAGAAACTATTCTGGTCTGTGAGATGTGCCTTTTCAGTACTGCTCAATGGTGTCCGTGGAGGTTGCGTGCTACCAAGTTGAAGAGCATGGATTTTTTGAGGTATGAAGGGCCGCACTCTTATTTATTCAGTAATTTAACTCAGGATAACAAACATATTACGTCTCGAGTTATTAGCCATGCTGTTCGATACATTGTGGAGAAAGATCCAAGTATGAATATTGAAGCTATTATAGCAACATTGCAGAACAATTTCAGTGTCATATTCCAAAGCATGGCATGGAAAGCAGAGGGCATTGATATATTTGGTGAATGAAAACCATCATATGCAAAGCTTTCTAGATACATGCTTGTACTGCAGAATGCTAACCCTGGAATAGTTGTATGTTGGGATTTCTACAGTGAAGCAAGTTCTCTGAACGGGTCCTAAATGTATTCTGGGCATTTCAACCATCTGTTGAGGGGTTTCGGTATTGTCGCCCGGTTATTTCTATTGATGGAACACATCTTTATGGAAAGTACCGGAGGAAGATGTTGATTGCGACAGGCACTGATGCTGATATAGGATATTTCCACTGGCCTATGCAATTGTGGATGAAGAGTGTACAGCTAGCTGGAGCTGGTTTTTGTTGAGGCTTAGAAGGCATGTTGTGAAAGATAGAAATGGAATTTATCTTATATCTGACCGACATCCTGGTATACTAAGTGCCTTAGCTGATAATGAAATTGGATGGGCTCCACCAAGAGCTTATCATCGATATTGTTTGAGATATGTTTGCAGTAATTTTAACTCGAGATTCTCAAATGTTCAGTTAAAAAAGCAGTATGGAAAGCAGGGAGCGAACATCAGCTTCGGAAGTTTAACTTTCTGATGGAAAGGATTAAAACAGTCAATGTAGAAGCTTGGACTTGGCTATCGGAGTTAGAGCCGGAGAAGTGGACATTGGTACATGACGGGAGCTTTCGCTACGTACATTGACAACCAATCTCTCGGAGGTTTTTAATTGCGTGTTGAGGGGAGCTAGAAATGTGCCAATTAGTACGTGTGTTCAGATGACATTTCGTCGTCTCATTAAATACTTCAACATGAGACACGCAGAAGCCTTAAGGTATGTACAGGAGAACCCTAACAACCTTTTCACTCCTCATATTTCGATTAAGGATGCTGAAGGTCAGGCCAAAGCTAATGAGCACAAAGTAACTAGATACAACATGCAAAGAGCTACTTATGAAGTTGTGACAAGGAGTTTAGTGAAGCTCTCAGGGGTGGAGGCAACGTTCAGATTGTTTCTCTTAGTGACCGTAATTGTTCATGTGAGAAGTGGATATATAAATATCCATGTACACATGTTTAGCAGTGTGCCAGGAGATTGGCATGGACTCAGCGGCTCTTGTTGATGAAGTATATAGTATTCGGTCCAACATTACTGCCTGAGGTAGGAGTTCAACCCGGTACCACATGAAAACTACTGGTTGCAAACACCCATCACGTGCATACCTGATCGGGATCGTCTCAGGCAGAAAAAAAGAGGAAAGCCAAAGTCACTCGGATCCATAACGAGATGGAGAGGTTTAGCCTAGAAGAACAAGTCGATGTTCTATTTGCAGGCAAACGGGTCATTCTAGACGCCGTTGTCCTAATGTAACTGGTGGACCTTCAGGATCGTAAATTGTACTCTTTAAGTAAATGGCTATTGTTGTGCCTGATGTACTTGTCTCAGGAACAGGATTATATATTGATGCATTTATGATGTACTTATGCCTATGATTAAAATTTATGGATGCATTTATTTTTTGTCTTGATTTGCATTTGATGACGTGAGTTTCGATTGAGTTCGGTCAAGTTTCGGTCGAGTTTTGATTGAGTTTCGGCATTTGATGTATTTTTATTTGCATTTGGCACTTAAGCAAATGCATAAAAAATTCAGACTGAAATAAGTTTCAGGACGGGGGGGGGGGGGAGTAATTTCTACTAAAATTTAAGTCCCCCATATGACAGCCCTCGGCCTGGATACCTGAGAAAATCGCCACTTGAAGTGGCGATTTCACGGTTGTAGTCGCCACTTCAAGAGGCGACTTCAACAAATGAAATCGCCACTTGAAGTGGCGATTTCAGCCCAGAAATCGCCACTTCAAGTGGCGATTTCCTTCTACTTCTGCCAACCTGGCGGTCTGACCTGAAATGCCACTTGATGTGGAGATTTCCTTCTACTGCAGGCCTGCTCTAAAATCGCCACATCAAGTGGCGATTTCAATCCTGAAATCGCCACTTGATGTGGCGATTTCCTCCTACTTCCCCCCACGGCCACGTCTGACCTGAAATCGCGACATCATGTGGCGATTTCCTACTAATTAAAACTCTGAACTAAAATCACCACTTGAAGTGGCGATTTTTGGGTTGAAATCGCCACTTCAAATGGGGATTTCCTTCACCTCATTCCCGCATCACTTTCCTTAGTTGAAATTTCCATGTTTAAGTAGCGGCGGCGATTTCAACATAGAAATCAACCGAAATTGAACCAAAACTCGACCGAATTTGTACCGAAACTTGATCAAAACTCGACCATAACTCAATCGAAACTCAACTAAAACTGGACCGAGACTCAACCAAGACTTGATCGAAACTCTACCGAAACTTGATCGAAATTAAACGAAACTCGATAAAAACTCGAAACTCGACCGAAACCCAAAAATCGATCGAAACTCGATCGAAACTCGACCAAAATTGGACCGAAATTGAACCAAAACTTGATAGAAACTTGAAACTCGATCAAAACTCAGAAATCGACCAAAAACTCAAAAATCGACCGAAACTCGATCGAAATTGAACCGAAACTTGATAGAAACTCGAAAATCGATTGAAACCCGAAACTCGACTGAAACTCGACCAAAACTTGACCGAAAGTAAATGCCAATCATGACAAAAAGTAAATGCATTAGAAGAACACATTCTCATAAAAATTAAATTTTTCTGATACATAAAATAAAAATATTTTAACATCAGTTGGTTTGAGTACAACAATCTAGAAAACCTAGGTTCCACATCCTCGTCGAGGAGGTCGACGAATACGTCCAGTTTGTCGCCTATAGGTCGGTAGAGGATCCTCATCAATCACCTGAGATACCCCCTCCTGCGTGGGGATCGAGATAGGATAGAAAACATCAGGCATAGCAGCGTCCAAATATGACCGGGAGACATCAGCATCCTCACTGATCTCGGCGATGTCCGCATCAGCAATGTCATCAATGCGATATGCATTGTGATCTCGATAGGCAGATGTATCCTCCCCGGTATCCCTCCTTTGCGAATACTCGTGTGCTAATGGGGACCGCATGCAGGAAGGCGATGGGGTATAATGAAATATCTCCATCATCGGATCAACATCGGCTTGTGTGGACTCTGGCACCTCCGGATAGAGTGCTGAAGCAGCTGTGCTCCGAACGTGCTGATGCCCGATGACAGACAATGTACCATGAGCCATCGCCATCGCGCTTCTCAAAATCTTTAGCCACTCATCTTACACCAGGGTGGCTAAAGCCCGATCGAGCTCCATAGTTAACTGGTGAAACCTCTCATGCTGCATATAATATGACAACAAAAATTCATATGAAAGCTTATGAAGTTGAAAGAAAAAGATACCCCCAAAAAAATTAAAAATAGTACAAGAAACTCATATGAAGTGCCTTCCCCTTCATAGCCCCTT
>UESW01004481.1:16026-54564 GCA_900491605.1 Calamus simplicifolius
ACCTTGGCCAAGGCACTTCATGTGAAAGTCACATGATCACTAAAATTGAAATCACTTTATGGATTTGCTATTTAGAGTTGACAGGCTCTTAAGCCATCCTTAGCATTTGTGGTCAAGAAGATGAATTATACGGTAACTATTCTTAGGGTTCTTGGAGTTTGCTTGGTAACTCTTTGACCTATCTGGACGTCGGGTTCCATTGCTAGATGGGCACATCGATTATAGAAAGTTGTTTCTATGCTATCGGCTTAGGTTCGAACCTAGAGAGTCACACGCATAGAAGTTTCCTAGGATGATCTGTTTGCTGATCAACGATTGAGAATCGTATGTGATTTAATTAATCAATTTGATTGATTGAATTATCTCAATTGGGTTAAGTACAATTGAATAAGACTCAATTTGGTTTAAGTCTATTAGAAGGGCTAGTCAATTTCAAATATTGATTTAAAATTAAACTTGATTTGGATTTAAATAGATTCAGGACTAGCCAAATTTGATTTGGGCTAGGACCATGATCTATGTGGGTTCAGTCCAATAAATTCAGATCAGCTTAAACCAAAAACTAAACCCAACCTCTCGCATAAGTCTGAGAGATTAAATTCACATATAGAATTTAATGTCTTGCATTAATCTTCTCCAAACAATTCTGTCGGAATTTTAAAGTGTTAGAATTTATATGGAATAAATGTGCCTTTTTGTATTAACCAAGCACTACGGTTCGACGACTCTTTGGTTTTCGCCAAGCGGCGGAATTCTAAATGTTAGAATTTAATGGGCTGGCTAAAAAGAGACTATAAATAGAGGACATCCCTCACCAGATTACACAAAAGAGAAAAACAACATACGATATGTCGTAAATTGATTTTCTAAAGAATTAGAATAGAAAATCCTGGTGATTCTGGTGCTAACGGAAGTGTGGAGGATCTTAAAAGAAGAATTCAAGTGGAAAGATTCAAGATCAGCAAAGTCGTTTTCCGTGAGTTAGCACTTCCGGAAATCCGATCATTCGGGGCTTCGTGTGGACGATACTAGAGGCCGGATGATTGAACGACTGCAGAGCATAAAAGGATTTACCAATTGCCTTTAAGGTAAGTGATATGATCCCTAGATCTTAAGGCACGCTTCAAGATAAGAAGTATGACTTCTTGCCTTGAAGATCAAGACATGATCTTGATAGTTTTATTTATATACATATTTTAGATCAGTCAATCTTATATACAAGGCAAAGATATGATCTTGATGCATGTTAGATAGATTAGTATGTAATCTTTAAATTTCCGCATTGATAATTGTTATCAATTTTTAAAACATGCATCAGAGATTGTTTCTTCCTTCAAATGATCCTTGTGTTTCTCCAACTAGGAATATATATATATATATATATATATATATATATATATATATATATATATATATTAAATATATTTTAGAAAATATGTGTAGTGTGTAGTAGATTATATTATAACAATTGGTTCTCTTTTTGTGAAAGAAAAATTGGACTTCAAGAAAATTAGAAAAAAAGAAAAAAATTATAAAAATAAAGAATTATTCTTTTTATGCTTTGAAAGCCTATTTATAATTTTTTTTTTCTTAAAATAGCCAGCTTTTGGTTTTTTAAAAACGGCTGGGCTGTTTGGTTTTTTAAAACGGAATGGCATTTGATTTTTTAAAAATGATCGGCGTTTGGTTTTTTTTTTAACACTAACGCTTCGACGTTAGCACTTACTCCTCTTTGGTTTCTTTTATGCTACCTCATGTGACCATGTAATGACTTCATAGAAGGGAAGTGCTTCCCACAAAGCCTATAGGTGGTGTGATCTCCCTGATTTCTCACTCTGAGATCATCAGAGATTGCTTCATGATCAGCAACATTGTCTTCACAGCTCGAAGGAAATCCATCACTGTCATGCTGTTTTGACTCCATTTGAAGATGTGGCATCACAAACATCTACTACAGCTAATTATAGTCCTTATCCTCCTGTTCTTTTGGTGCAAGTTTCTCAATCCTAGCAATGACATTCGCTTCAGATTCATCTATCGTGTCAATCTCTTCTCTTTCAGACTTGAAAAAATTTTCTTAGTGTTGCATAATTCGTTGATCTGTTCATAGCTTCTTCCATCAAGCATACAATAGGCTAAGAAGCTAAGAAGCAAACAATATAAAACATCAACAGCTTTCCTCTGTCAATCAGCTTTCAGTACCATGAGGAGCAACAAATCTATAAAACATAAACAAACGATGGTAATGTTTTTGTTGCTGAGAGAGCAAAGATCTTGAATGCATTTATTTAGAAAGCAAACATCAAACTGAAAAAGAGAGTCAACGCCATGCAAATATAAAATCCCTAAGCCCTTTCTAGTTTCTAAAGTTCACCGAAGTCGATGTGAAATATGGTCAACCATTACACAACATCTAAATCTTTCCTTCTCTTTTTTTTCACAATTTATTTTACAAAATTTATTTTATCTTTTAGTAAAGAGATTTCAAGAAAAATAAACCAATTTAACGAAATAAAGAACAAGAGTTAGCAGAGATTGCCTCGATGAGATATGAAGCCGACAGCAACAGAAGCTTCTTCGTGCGTGCAACGAAGATATATAGCTCTCATGAGAAGCAGTATAATAAGGACAGTTTTTCAAACGAGAAACTCAATATAAGAACTCCGAAAGAAGTGATCAGGTGTCAATGCCCAACAAAAAGTGGAACAAAGTAGCATAAGCGCTTCAGATAGCCAATCAAGAGCAGTAGAGATTACGAGAAAAAAAAAAACTTCTGATCAATATATATGAATACCATGAATCGATTCCACTGTTAATGGCACATAGAGAAAACTAAGGAAAGAAAAGAAAAAATTTCTGATCAATATGAATACCATGAATCGATTCCACTGTTAATGGCAATTAGAGAAAACGAAGGAAAAAAAAGAAAGCTAAAGAGTTTTTTTGTTTCGAATGCATTTGTTTCTACCAAGTAACTTAGGGCTATGAAGATTAAGAAGAGAACCAGACTCTCGACTTTTTTATTTATTTTTATTCATGAAAGTCCCCCGAATTAATCGGGCCTTCCTCTAGTAGGAGTCTAAGCCTTGTTTGCAGCATAGATTTTGAAAGATTTTATTTTATATATTTTTTAAATTTTTTAAAGCAATCTACATTTGTTAACCAACCCATTACGGTCCTTGTATTAATAAGGTCTAGATTTTGAAAAATTTTATTTTATATTTTTAAATTTTTTAAAGCAACCTCAAATTTGTTAACCAACCCAATTAATAGAGTCCTTGTATTAATAAGCCTTATTTGCAGTAGATTTGGAAAGATTTTATATATATCAAGGGTATTATTATTTAGAGGGTTTATTTAGTTCTAAAACAATTTTGTATTAATCGTGACCTATAGCTAATCCAAACCTTGCGAATTTAAATGCCTTTGATCAAAAAGTGAATATAATTAACTCTCAGAATTACATGATGGGTGGAGTCCTACCACTCCCTCTTTATTTTTTTTGTTTAAAAAAACAAGTCAAAAACATTACAACCCCAAAAGCCCAACATCCCACTCCTACCAAGACGTGATGCATGCATCACCATATCCGTAGTCTTGCCAAGCTCAATCCAGAAGAGGACGTAAAACAAACTGATCATATTTTTTTGAAGAAGAGATGAACAGAATATAGTTATCCAAATTTTACAGAACAAAGCACTCGTTCAGTCTCAAACCATACATAACATCGCTTACTATAAGCTTGTTAGATCGGATTGTCGTATAGGAATCCGACATCACAGGCCAAGGATTCCATTATTTACATCCAGGAAATCTATATCATGAAACCCTTCAACATTAAAGTAATTAAGATCACTCGGCTATATATGGCTGCGGCCGGGATCAAACATCTTTTGTTAACTAGTCTTTCTTTGAAGCTACGGTGGGATCATCCGAACCTTTGGCTGGGATCTCATGAACCACCTCCACCGGCCTCTTCTCTAGCTGCCCTTGCCCCGCCGACGACCGGTAGTCCACGGTCGCCACCGTCGACTTCGACGTCTCCTTAACTCCTTCCCCACCCGGCGGAGTTTTGGCGGTGGTAGTGCCCTGTGATGATATATATATATATATATATATATATATAGAAATCACAAAACAGAACAAATTAATATATAGGTCGAGATATGGAGAAGACTCAAGAAGAATAAAGGCTTGGACACGCAAAGCATAACAGCAACTGCTTGTTC
The DNA here is from genome assembly GCA_900491605.1 of Calamus simplicifolius. Lineage (NCBI taxonomy): Eukaryota > Viridiplantae > Streptophyta > Magnoliopsida > Arecales > Arecaceae > Calamus > Calamus simplicifolius. The sequence goes on from UESW01004481.1 coordinate 20,256, forward strand.
GTTACCTTTGCAGCATTCATTTTGGAGAACAACAACCAGTCTGTTTGTTTGGCGTCGTGAGGACGATGGCTTGGGCGAGAGTGAGGGTGCTCGATCGCATAAACGGAGGAACCAGTGGTTGAATGGGTTTTCCTCGATGAAAGGAGCTGACACGTGTTGGGAAACGCAGGTAGTTGATGCTGCAACCGCTGGTTCGTTCAACACGTGTATAGGCTACGTGGGTGGGCGTCAGATGATAAATTACTCTCGACATGGCACGTGGAAGACTGGCTTGATCATCTTATCTTATGAGGTTTGGTACCGTACGTGATCCTCAGGACTTCTTTTAAATATCGTAGCTAAGATTGTGATCCTTAAGAGTTTTTCGTTAAAAACATGAAATCCATGAGTTTTAGAGCATATTTGTGTGTTAGAATGGAATCTTAATTCTTTAAAATGATTTAACTGTATGTTTGGCATTTTCTTAAAAAATATTTTCTTCAAAAAAATAAATACCATCTCTCATTAACATTTGTTTTCTAGTGGAAAATAAAAAAATATATGTAGGCTTCACATAAAATTTTCTATATATATATATATATATAAAATTTTTTTTTGAATATCAGAGCGGTCATGCACTAATATTAATATTATCATGATGTTGATATGTGATATTTTGATATGTTTTATAATATTTGATATTTGGTCATGCACTAATATTAATATTGTCATGATGTTGATATGTGATATTTTGATATGTTTTATAATATTTGATATTTGGCATGCATGTTTGGATGGGTAAATAAATATTTGATATTTGGTATGTAATTTTTTTCATGAACTGTTTGCTTAAAAGTTAAGCATGGGATATAGATCCCAAGATTTGTGGGCGTGGGATTTATCATGTTCTTAGTTTCTATTGTGTTCAACCCAGGGATGATGCAAGAGGAAGGCTACTGGTAGTATCTCGGATCCTTTCCCAACGAACGTACGGTATGGATATTAGAGACGCACTGCAAGGAAGGCTACTGGTAGTACCTTGATGCATTTGACCCAACTACTTGCGATCCGAAGAGCACAATAGGCTGCTAAAAAATATTTATGATTTAATTAATTATCACATTATAAATTAATTTTTGAAGCCAAAAGAATCTGCGATTTGATCACAGATTTTATTACATCAAAATCCAAACCGGTTGGTGTTGTACGTGAAGATAATCATTACAAAAATTCCAAATGGTTTGGGACAAATCCCAAACTTGTTTTTGAAACAAATTGGGCCTAAGCCCACCCCAAATTGTTTGGCAATAAGGTGACCCACGATCATTAAAATAAAATAATTTATTTGATGAGTTAATTTTATCATGCCATATAGAAATTAGAAATACTCATCCTATGTATCATTAAACTATTGATTAGAACTATTTAACTAATCATGATTATGCATATTTTTAGGGTCTTAGTTAATGAATAAAAATAATATTATTATAATTCTAAATATATTTAAAAAGGTTTTTAAATGGATGGTTTGAAATTATAATATTAAGAATTTGATTCTTAAATAAAGTTATAAAATTAAAAATAGTCTTAGGCTAAGTTAATAATGAGATTATTAATTTACATCTCAGAGAGCACTCTTTCATGGTACCAACGAATTGCCAAAAAAATAGAATAAAAATTTTATCATTTTTAAAAAAATCATAAATTGCTAATATTGGATTTTCAAAATAGCGAAATATATACATCAAATTCATAAGACTTTCAATTTAGCTCTAATACCATTTTTGGTCAATATACAGAGAAGAATAGGAGCGGAAGCATACCTCTTTGAACCGATTATCTTTCTTGAACTCTGATCTATATAACAACGAGTCTAAGACAAATTACACAGTGAAAATGCCTCTATTCCACAACCCAGATGGCTTGGATTGATCTAAGATCTCTTAGAGAACACACTCACACACACTCCTTCCTTTGCATACCTCTGAAGAAGAGGACATGAATATGTTGAACTGTTTTCTCCATGACGAGACATCCTCCTCTTTAACGAGGATGTTATGGCCGTTTCTTTCGTGAAGAAACATTATCAAGAAATGTTTCTACTCATTAAAGAACGTATCATTTAATGTGCCCATCATGGATGGATAAGTTCAACACCATACATAACATAACATCGCTTACTATAAGCTTGTTAGATCGGGATTGTCGTATAGGAATCCGACATCACAGGCCAAGGATTCCATTATTTACATCCAGGAAATCTATATCATGAAACCCTTCAACATTAAAGTAATTAAGATCACTCGGCTATATATGGCTGCGGCCGGGATCAAAACATCTTTTGTTAACTAGTCTTTCTTTGAAGCTACGGTGGGATCATCCGAACCTTTGGCTGGGATCTCATGAACCACCTCCACCGGCCTCTTCTCTAGCTGCCCTTGCCCCGCCGACGACCGGTAGTCCACGGTCGCCACCGTCGACTTCGACGTCTCCTTAACTCCTTCCCCACCCGGCGGAGTTTTGGCGGTGGTAGTGCCCTGTGATGATATATATATATATATATATATATAGAAATCACAAAACAGAAGAAATTAATATATAGGTCGAGATATGGAGAAGACTCAAGAAGAATAAAGGCTTGGACACGCAAAGCATAACAAACAGCAACTGCTTGTTCGTTACCTTTGCAGCATTCATTTTGGAGAACAACAACCAGTCTGTTTGTTTGGCGTCGTGAGGACGATGGCTTGGGCGAGAGTGAGGGTGCTCGATCGCATAAACGGAGGAACCAGTGGTTGAATAATGGGTTTTCCTCGATGAAAGGAGCTGACACGTGTTGGGAAACGCAGGTAGTTGATGCTGCAACCGCTGGTTCGTTCAACACGTGTAGGCTACGTGGGTGGGCGTCAGATGATAAATTACTCTCGACATCGCACGTGGAAGACTGGCTTGATCATCTTATCTTATGAGGTTTGGTACCGTACGTGATCCTCAGGACTTCTTTTAAATATCGTAGCTAAGATTGTGATCCTTAAGAGTTTTCTCATTAAAAACATGAAATCCATGGGTTTTAGAGCATATTTTTGTGTTAGAATGGAATCTTAATTCTTTAAAATGATTTAACTGTATGTTTGGCATTTTCTTAAAAAATATTTTCTTCAAAAAAAAATGAATACCATCTCTCATTAATATTTGTTTTCTAGTGGAAAACAAAAAAATATATGTTGGCTTCACATAAAATTTTCTATATATATATATATATATATGTTATGGAATGGTACCTTTGGGATCTCTAAGTTTTGATTTTATTAACCAAAGAAATACAATTTTGGGCTATGGTTAGCCCAACTTTAATAAGGAATCCTAAGAAGATTTCAAGAATTCTTTGCATACGTTCTCTCCAATCCTCAACTCTCCTATTTAAGATACAAAACAAATAAAATAGTCTCTACTTTTAAATTAGTATGGAGTTAGATTTTTTTTAGGGATAGAATACAGGTGGCTTAAGCATTATAAAATCTAATCCATATGATTTGGAATATTATACTTAACTATTATGTGCTTTAAGTTTTATCAAATTATGTTCATATAATTTGATAATTATATTTAATTATCATATATTTTAGAATATTATCAAATTACACTTGTATAGTTTAAAATATTTCACTTAAATATTCATGTATTTTAAATTTATTAAGCTTTTACTTAAATATAATTTAATAATATTTTAAAACATATGGTAGTTAAGTGTAATGGCCAAACCATATAGATGCAATTTGGTAAAAAATTTAAAGCAAATGTTAGCTAACTGTAATATTTCAAATAATGGGACCTAATTTGATAATGCTTATATCAAAGGTAATAATCTATATTTCTTTCTCTCTTTTTTTTGTGTATGTAGCATGGTATGCAAGAAGTTAGCAGAATATGGGCATCTAGCTATGAGAATGCTAATAAGGGCATAATGGGTGGTTTGATAATTTTTAATTAAAAAAATATATAAAGTATATACTAAATAGGTTCATTTTAGATTATTTTTTTTATAAATTTTTTTTTATAGAAACCAAGCTTTAATTCCATCCTTTCAACAGCTCTACTCAATGTCTTCAACCCTTTATACTATCCCTTATATTTTTAAACTTTTTTTATTTATGGCATTATTCATATATAGTTATAAACATTGCAGAATTGCCATATTGACCATATCAAAAAGCAAATCTCAACTAAGAGGGTATGGATAATTGGATGAAAATTTTTAATTGGCAAATATAAAGGCTTTTATTAATTATATCCAAATCAAATCCTAACTTTTTTATATTTTTTAGTAGATTAATAGTACAAGCATTTGAAGGTGTATTCAAGGACAACAAGGGAAACAAACAGACATCTCCAAAATTGTCTTTAAAATTGTTTCAACTTACAAAAATTATAGAATGTGTGTAGGTGGGAAAAGGTTTAGATGAGTTGAGTTGAGTGTATGCCTGAAGTAAATAAACTAAACTTCTATAGAAATTGTACATTATATATATCAGATAGCGTGAGCAATTTAATGAATCTTTTTATCATTATATAAGTTAATTAATTTCTATTTAATCCCTATTATTATCTGTTGATGCAAAATCACCGTTCTCGAACGTCCGCAAGCATTCGGTCGCCTCTTCCAGTGAGCCCGGGATCCTTCGACGAGCTTCTTGCCCCTGGGAGCCTGCAAACAAGTCCCAGGGACCGAAGATTCCGGTGGGGACCCTCCGACGCTCAAGTCAGTGCTCTAGGCAACAATCGCGAGCTTGAGAAAGTTCGAAAGAAAGAAGAGAGAGAGGCTGACTGGCTAAGGCCCAGGGGCTGGCTTGCTAAGGCCGAGCCTGAGGATCGAGGATGAGGATCGACTAGCCGAGGCCGAGGGGCTGGCTTGCTGAGACCGAGGCTGACTGGCTGAGGATGACTGGCTGTCTTGCCGAGGCCGAGGGGGTGTCTTCCCGGGGCTGACTCCAGAAACGACTGGTTCGACCCCGGTGAGATTATCGTTGCCCATGGGGCTTATTAGCCCAATCAGATACCCCTCACACTTCTGAGTTTGTGCGACCGTATGCCTTGCATCCGCCAAGCGAAAGGAGTGTATAAATTATAATATCTTTCTTTTTCACTTGTCTCTGCATGCCAGCTTTGGATAGTTTTTGTCTGCCTTGTGTGGACTTGTGACCATGTCCCCATGCTCTCATGCTTTTGTCTGCTCAAAGACTTTAATGTTGGAGGTGAATTGATTACCTTAGACTAGCTGGAAGCAGCCAATAATCCTGGAAGCGGATGCCTGTCAACTATAAGTTGAGGAGTTGGTTTCTCCTAACTTTGAGTTGACTTTGGGTCTTCTATTTTTGTCATGAAATTTGGAGATGGGTGCCTATCAACTGTGAGTCAGAGAGTTGACATCTCCCTACTGTGAGTTGACTTGGGGCTTCTTCTTGAATGGCTGAAAGTAACCAACAATATGTTGCAAGTGTATAATTTAAACAAAAGTATTACCCGGTTGGCCACTGGCTGCTGAGACAGAGTTAAAGCTGCTTAGGCTGAAATAAAGCCGTTGAGACTATGATGATGTCGTTGAGACTGTGACAAAGCCGCTGAGGCAAAGTTGAGGCCGTCGAGAGCCTTTTGAACCCTGGAGGGTGACCCAAGAGTCGCTGGGATGGGACCATGCTCGGGAGCCTTTTGAACCCCGAAGGGTGACCCTAGAGTTGCTGTGATGGGACCTTGCTCGGAAGCCTTTAACTCCGAAGGGTGACCTGAGGGTGCTTGAACTAGGCTCAGGCGCCTTTTGAACCTTGAAGGATGACCCGAGAGTCGCTGTGATGGGACCATGCTAGGGAGCCTTTAACCCAGGGTGACCTGAGGGTGATTGGACCAAGCTCACGTGCCTTTTAACCTTGGAGGGTGATATGAGAGTTGAGAGTTGTTAGGTGCCTTTTAACCCCGAAGGATGATCTGAGAGTTGAGAGTCGTCAGGTTCCTTTTAACCCCGAAGGGTGACCTGAGGATGCATGGACCAGGCTCAGGTGCCTTTTGAACCCCTAAAGATGATCTGAGGGTGCATGGACCAGGGTCAGATGCCTTTTTTCTTTGTGCCGACGATATTTGTTGCCGACACTGGAGTCAGTCTCTGTTGCCGAGCTAGCCTCAGGCTTAGGTGCCGATGCTGGAGTCGGTCTTTGGTGCCGAGCTAGCTTCGAGCTTAGGTGTCGATGCTGGAGTTGGTCTTTGGTGCCGAGCTAGCTTCGAGCTTAGGTGCCGATGCTGGAGTCGGTTTTTGTTACCAAGCTAGCTTTGGGCTTAGGTACCAATGCTTGAGTCGGTCTTTGGTGCTGAGCTGGCCTCGGGTTCTAGCACCAACACTAGGTTGATCTTCAGTGCTGAGCTGGCCTCGAGCTTTGGCGCCAATGTGAGGTGGGTCTTGAATACCTAGCTTTTGTAGTTTTTTGGCCTTTGCGTCGTGTTCAATGTCGACGCTGATTGGAGGTCTGAGATCTTTTTCTTTCATAATCGGCCTGGGGGTTTCTTCTGATTGACGCGATTCTCACCACCCGATCCATCCCTCTGGGCGCACACGCTCTAAATAGAATCTACGCGGAAGATAGTCAGGGAGACCATTGTCGGGTCGGCAGCTAAGAGTCGGGACAGAGAGCCTTCCCCAGCTCTTCCTAGTGCTGGATCGGGGTATTTTGCAAAGGCGAAGAAGATCATTTGAGAGCGGAGGAGCACCAGCATTGTTGGTCTCCTTTGGCATTAATGGAGCCCTGATATTCAAGTACATGAAATGGAAGGTCATAATGATCCCTCCACCCAATGTCCTCTCTTTGTCCTTTCGCTGGCACCAAGCTTCCTTCCCCTCATGCATTGAATCTCATTTATTTAAGTTTGCATGGCATGACACTGGGTTGGGACTTGGACCACGTTCTTCCCACCTCGCGCAGCCAGGCCAGGACCTTGCTTCTTAAAGGGAACCCAGCCGAGAAGATGTGCCAAGTGATGATGATGATGTGGCACTTGATATGGATGGTTTGGAGGGAGAAAAAAAAGGCGGCCGAGGAGGAGTGCCGATCAGCTCCAATCGGCCAAAGATAGCCTTGGGGTCGCACACCTTTTGTGGATTACAACTGTCCGAGTGGAAGAGGCTGTCATTGTAAAGCGTCTTTAAAAAAATTTATCACCTTTTGTTGATTTGGATACATTAGCATGCTAGTGGTCTGCCCCTTCCGGAAAGCAAGTTGATTGGAGTGAAGGTGCTGGCTCCCTTGCTTGGGCCTTCCCGCATCGCCGTCCATAGGAGAGGAGGCCGTTTGGACGGTGAGCGATTGCGCTCTTGCTAGTGGGCTCTTTCTTTTGAGCTTGAAGATGCTCATGATGATGAGCTTGAAGATGCTCATGCTGATGAGCTTGATGGCAGTGAGCCTCTCGCTGGGGAGATCTCCCGTGGGATGGATGATGACTAGCCTGAGCAGCAACTAAAGAAGGAGAGAAAGCTCTTGCTGACTACTGTGTGGTCGTGAAATACTTCTCCTAGAGCTTTTGGACAGCTTCCATTAATGCTCGAATTTGCAGGGCGAGGATGGCATGTTTTTTGCCTGAGTAGCCTGAGATAGTGGCGATGATGAAACAGAGAGCCGGCCTCCTATTGCTCAGCTCGTTGAAGATGCCCCCAGCGTTATTGGCGGAAGCCTCTTGGGTCTTTATCATCACCATCTTTTTTATCCACCATTGTTATCGTAAAGGGAGCGAGGGCTTGTAGATTAGTGTCACAGAGTTGTGTTCTCTTTCCTTTCCTGGCTCGCCAATCTGCTGACGCCAAATCACCATTCTCGAACGTCCGCGAGCATCCGGTCGCCTCTTCTAGCGAGCCCGAGATCCTTCGGCGAGCTTCTTACACCTGGGAGCCTACAAACAAGTTTCAAGGACTGGAGATTTCGGCAGGGACCCTCCGACGCTCAAGTCAGTACTCTGAGCAACAACTGCGAGCTTGAGAAAGCCCGAAAGAAAGAAGAGAGAGAGAGAGAGCCGAATGGCTGAGGCTGGCTTGCTGAGGCCAAGCCCGAGGACCGAGGACGAGGACCGACTAGCTAAGGCCGAGGGGCTGGTTTGCTGAGACCGAGGCCGAGGATCGAGGCCGACTAGCTGAGGGCGACTGGTTGTCTTGCCGAGGCCGAGGGGGTATCTTTCCGGGGCTGACTTCAGAAATGATTGGTTCGATCCCGGTGAGATTACCATTGCCCATAGGGCTTATTGGCCCCATCATTATCCAGTGGTTACACACCGTCATCCGGTTGCGGTTTGTTTGGGTCGCCTGTGTACTTACCTTTAATTCTATAAAATAATTTGAAAAGAATTTTTGGCATCAAAATAGGCAAGTGAGATGGGCCTGGATAAAAACAAATCCGATTTAAATTGAGACCGATCTTGAAAAATAAAAACAGCCATACCCAGTCTAGGTTTGGGTATCTAAGAAAACCTTATTTAGATCCCAAATCAGGGGAAAAAATGAATTTGTGATAAGATTAGCTCATTGAGATTGTGGAGTCTTGAAAAACAAATGATTTAGGTTAAATCTAAGATTAGTTCATTGAGATTGAAGAGTCTTGTTAGCCAGGCCGAACCAAGCCAGTCTAAACATAAGCATCAGATCTACCAACAATGAAACATCATTTTTTCTTTTTGAAAAAATAAAAAAAATGTTTCAGAAGTCATGAATCCATGGAAGAGAAACCAATTAGTTTCTTAATAGAAATCAAGCAAACAGAGCAATACTCTAATGGGGTTTTCCACTTCCTTCCACAAATCGTCATATGGTCCTTAAAACTGACAAAACTTTATTCTGGACTAGAAATAATCTAAACTTCGCATGCTTTATTTAAAATTGGATGCACACTTCTACCACCTTCAATACTGTACTACTTTTCCTCTAACCCAAGTCCTGCGAGCTACAGCTACAGTGTGACGAGCACTAGATTTTTTCTCATTTATCCTGGACCGATAGCATTAAACATTTTAACTTTTTTCTTTTGTCATTCTAAAATTAGCTAAAAAAAACCATCATACTAGTCTTAAATAAGGTCATCCTTATCTCAGCAAAATAACCATCATTGTCACCTTAATAACAATATTTAGGATTGCAACAAACAAAACAGTACAAAAATTTTAGTGAAGCAAAAATGATCACATGACATAACTAACAATCATATCATACACAACATCATACACTATAATTGACATCGCTAACATGAAAAGATATGGACGAGATTCATAGATGAATGCACCACACACACATAAATAAAAAACATCGAAAGGCCAACCATCTAATATTTTTCTTTTCCTATTTAAATCACGGCAAGATCTGATAAAGATTCTGTTTCTTTCGCTCAAAAAGCAAATTATTCATTCAGATCAAAAGGCAAATAAAAATAAAAAGATAACAACTTTAGAACCCACGAAGAGATCAGCATCAAAACCCTAGATTTGGTCTTAGTAAAGAAAAAAAATTATATTAATATATATATATTAAATATATAAGGTAAATAAATTATAATTAATTTGCATCAAATCTCCTTTAGATTGATATTGAAAATGATCCTTGTGTTTCTCCAACTAGGAATATATATATATTAAATATATATTTTAGAAAATAATATTTGTAGTGTGTAGTAGATTATTATAACAATTTGGTTCTCCTTTTGTGCAAAGAGAAATTGGACTTCAAGAAAATTAGAAAAAGAAAAAGAAAATTATAAAAATAGAGAATTATTTTTTTATGCTTTGAAAGCCTATTTATAATTTTTTTTTCTTAAAATAGCCGGCATTTGGTTTTTTAAATACGGATGGGCTGTTTGGATTTTAAAACGGACTGGCGTTTGGTTTTTTAAAAACGGTCGGCGTTTGTTTTTTTTAACGCTAACGCTTCGGCGTTAACACTTACTCTTCTTCGGTTTCTTTTATTCTACTTTATGTGACCATGCAATGACTTCATAGAGGGGAAGTGCTTCCCACAAAGCCTACAGGTGGTGTGATCTTCCTGATTTCTCTCTCTGAGATCATTAGAGATTGCTTCATGATCAGCAACATTGTCTTCACAGCTAGGAGGAAATCCATCACTGTCATGCTGTTTTGACTCCATAATTTCACCTTCAGTCAAAGTATCGTTTGAAGATGTGGCATCACAAACATCTACTACAGCTACATTATCCTTATCCTCCAATTCTTTTGGTGCAAGTTTCTCAGTCCTAGCAATGACATTCGCTTCAGATTCATCTCGTGTCAATCTCTTCTCTTTCAGACTTGGAAAATTTTTCTTAGTGTTGCATAATTCGTTGATCCGTTCGTAGCTTCTTCCATCAAGCATACAATAGGCCAAGAAGCTAAGAAGCAAACAAATATAAAACATAAACAACTTTCCTCTGTCAATCAGCTTTCAGTACCATGAGGAGCAACAAATCTACAAAACATAAACAACGATGGTAATGTTTTTGTTACTGAGAGAGCAAAGATCTTGAATGCATTTATCTTAGAAAGCAAACATCAAACTGAAAAAGAGAGTCAACGCCATGCAAATATAAAATCCCTAAGCCCTTTCTAGTTTCTAAAGTTCTCCGAAGTCGATGTGAAATATGGTCAACCATTACACAACATCTAAATATTTCCTTCTCTTTTTTTTTTACAATTTATTTTACAAAATTTATTTTATCTTTTAGTAAAGAGATTTCAAGAAAAATAAATCAATTTAATGAAATAAAGAACAAAAGTTAGCAGAGATTGCCTCGGTAAGATATGAAGTCGGTAACAGAAGCTTCTTCGTGTGTGCAGCGAAGATATATAGCTCTCATGAGAAGCAGTATAATAAGGACAGTTTTTCAAACAAGAAACTCAACATAAAATTTCAAGAACTCTGAAAGAAGTGATCAGGTGTCAATGACCAACAAAAAGTGGAACAAAGTAGCAGAAGCGCTTCAAATAGCCAATCGAGAGCAGTAGAGATTACGAGGAAAAAAAACTTCTGATCAATATATGAATACCATGAATCGATTCCACTATTAATGGCACAGAGAGAAAACTAAGGAAAGAAAAGAAAAAAATTTCTGATCAATATGAATACCATGAATCGATTCCACTGTTAATGGCACGTAGAGAAAACGAAGAAAAGAAAAGAAAACTAGAGAGTTTTTTTTTTTTTTTGTTTCACCTCTTTTCCCCTGCCGACGAGGTAGCAGAATCTCGAATGCGTTTGTTTCTACCAAGCAACTTAGGGCTATGGAGATTAAGAAGAGAACCAGACTCTCAACTTTTTTATTTATTTTATTTATGAAAGTCTCCCGAATTAATCGGGCCTTCCTCTAGTAAGAGTCCTTGTATTTAAGCATTGTTTGCAGCATAGATTTCGAAAGATTTTATTTTATATATTTTTTTAATTTTTAAAGCAATCTAACATTTGTTAACCAACCCATTACGGTCCTTGTATTAATAAGGTCTAGATTTTGAAAAATTTTATTTTATATTTTTTAAATTTTTTAAAGCAACCTCAAATTTGTTAACCAACCCAATTAATAGAGTCCTTGTATTAATAAGCCTTGTTTGCAGTAGATTTGGAAAGATTTATATATATCAAGGGTATTATTATTTAGAGGGTTTATTTAGTTCTAAAACTATTTTGTATTAATCGTGACCTATAGCTAATCCAAACAGATATTATCATATCAAGGGTTTGTTTAGTTTATGTAAATGAGACTTGAGAATGAGTTTTGACATGATTGATTCTGGCAGTAACTATTTGTTTTGGTGAAATTAAAATTAGATTCCATTTCTATTTAGAATAGGAATTATTTTTAAGAGGATTAGAAATCTAGACTTTTGTTCAAGGTTATAATTTCCATTCCAATTACTCATCAGCCTTCTTATCACAACATCCACAGCGCATCAAATGGTAAAAGTATACATTGTGATTATATATTTTTAAAAATAAAATGATAGAAAAACCCCAAGAAGGAAACCGAAAAGAAGATGAATCCGTCTCTCATCTTCTGTATATTAACTAAACAAATATCCTTTATTCTAAATAAATAATTATAATTAATAATTATTTTTATTCTATGAAATCGAAAATCTAGGTTGATTTTGATTTTGAGTCTTAGGTGAAACTAATAACAATAATAGTAATTAATTTGATTTTTATTTCAATTCTTGTGTGAACTAAAGATATATGGAGGAAATAAGCAATTATTATTCTAATTTTAATAAAATTTGATTTTGATTCTGATTTAGATGAAACAAATAACACTAATAGGAGCCGATTTGATTTCAATTTTGGTTCTCATATGAACCAAACAGATGGAGAAAATAAGTGGTTTCAATTTTAATTTTAAGAAAATCTAATTTTAATTTCAATTTCAATTTTAATGCTGAACCAAATGGGACCTAAATAGTTCAGGAGATCATGCCATTTAAGATAAGAAAACATATTTAAGTTTTAATATCCAGCATCTAACATGGGACTACTCTTAACACACCAAAATTTTGAATTATTTTAATAAATAGCTAATAGTTAAAATAGATAAAAGAAAATGAACTTATTTAAATAATTCATAGTTGGCATAAAATATGTTAATAGAACTAAATCTTTACTTCACAACCAACTAAATTTATTAAAGAAATTAAATTGATAAAATCGCTAAAAGGGATTATCAATGCACAATCGCACTATATAAAAGAAATGTTAAAGAAACTTGACCCACAAGTCCATAGGTATTATTATTGGCACTATATTCATTCTTCAATTAGGTATGAGTTTTAGTCTTTGGAAATAGATCTACTTGGATAATTTATAAATTTGAGTTTACGAGTGCATAGGTATTATTCTTAGCACTATATTTCATTCTTTGATTAAAAGTTTGAGTTTTAGTCTTTGGAGATAAATATATTTGGACAATATATAAGTAAGATCCTATTAATTCTCTCATTTAAGCCTATATCTAGATCAGTCATACATGCAATAATCCATGCTGTCATGTTAGATGGGTATGATTGTAACCACGGAATTGCTCTTAGGAACTATCTAATCAGGGACAAATGATTCAATTTAAGGAAAAATAATAATTTGCATATATTTTTTTGAGAATCTGGATAGCAAAAATAAAATACTAAACAATAATGTAAAATAAGTAAAGTAATTAATATAGAATCAATGACATGTTTGTATTTATTTATTGAAAACAATAACATACAGTAGCAACAACATTAAACACTATCATAAATGATGACGTATGCTACTATGGCCATGAGAAACTCTTTTACTAATTTATAAATAAAAATTATAAATGATCAAATTGTTAAAAATCATAAATTTTTTCAGAGAATTATTTGGACAAACAAAAAAAAATTATGATAATTTGAATACCTTTTAATAGCGTAGAAAAAGGCAACCAGTGTTAATTCACCTTTTCCATACCAAAGCTAATCCCATCTATTAAAATTAGTTAATTGACATGTGATCCCACATATTCCTATCGGATTGAGAGTATGGACTCATTTTATTCCAATCATTTTTTCTTATTTCAGCCATCAATTTTCATGTAACAGTATTTATTTTATTGTTCTTCTTTCTATATTTTTTTCTGTTAGAAAATTATTTTGTTTTTGAAAAAAATCCTTTCTATAAAATGTTAGAAAATTAAATTAAAATTTTAATTTAAAAAATAAATAAAATATAAAAAAGAATCTTGCTAATCGAGGCATGTTAGATACTGCCATAAAGATAAGTTTTTGCCCCCTCATGCGGGTTATAGGTGTTTTATTCCCAAGGTACAATGACCCGGCTCGATCCGATCCTTCTATCACGAGGACGATCGTGTAGAGGTGCAAACCCAATGAAACTTTCAGATGCCCAAAGAAAATAATATAAATGTAACAATAAAAGAAATTAAATAAACCTTTCACCAGTAACTTGTTGAAACACAGAACTCCAAGCTCTTGCAATAGCTGGATCTTCAAAATAATAGAATAATTTTTTTTAAAAGATTTGAATCATTCTATCCCTATTTTTTCTTCTCTCTATATATATATATATATATATAAAGAAATTTGGCCATTTGGCCTTTGTACCGTTCCTTCAGGAATAGAAGGAAACACGTAATCAGAGCATGGAAGATGCTCACTATCGAGCATTCTCCCAACGTCCCACGTGAGCATTTAATGCTCGCGTGGGTCTTTTATTTATTTTTTTTATTTTAAAACTTTTCAAACCACAAAAAGTCAACAATTCCTCATAAAATTTTTTAAATAAAAGAATAAATAATATAATATAATATTAATTTTAGGGTATCTTATATTGCGCAATAGATGAGGTGTCCTGTGAATTTGAACCTCACTTAGTGTTAATTGTATACATTTGAAGGAACCATAGTGGATTAGACCTTGAACTAGGTCCTTGACTCAGACTTCTACTAATCACACACACAGTATGGATAAATTGGGTTTAAGCGGTCAGCGCATATTAAATGCCTTGCGCTTAGTACCTTGATTTTTCATGAAAATTTTTTAAGGTTAGCCCAAACCTTTAGTCATGGCCTAATATGATAATTCTCATATAAGTGAATCCTCCAAGGGTATTTGTAACTAATACCCATAATTCTCATATAGGTGAATCCTCCAAGGATATTTGTGACTAATACCCATAACCTACCTCGGATCCATTAAGAGAATCACTCAATCTTATACAAATTTACTTTGTCACTTTATAAGAGCACTCATCATAGGGATGGGTTGAAATTTTTTTTAATTTATGCTCTAACATGATCACTCAATCAGCTTCGTTTCTACCACATTGAACCTCATTCATAGGATTTCAATCATAGAGGTTGGGTATCCACTACTGGTGACCAAATAATGGGCTTAAGCCCCATCCCCCTCGATGAATCTAGGACTCCACTCCTAGATAATCCCTTGGTTAATTGATCTGTCAAATTCTTCTTAGATTTGACAAATTCCAAGGAGATAACATCATTTTTCTTATGTTGTCTTATAGACTTATGATGAAGCCGGCGATTCATCTTTTTATTGTACTCTTTTGATTAGTCAATTCGATTGCGGCCTTATTATCACAATGGATTGATATAGCTGGAACTAGCTTAAGTACCAAAGGTAGCTCTGATATTAAATTTTTTATCCACTCTGCCTCATTACATGTAGTATCCAGAGCTATCAACTCGGCCTCCATAGTGCTTCTAGAAATGATAGTTTACCTAGTTGATCCCTAGGCAATAGCAGCACCACCAAGAAGAAAGAGATATCCGGTAGTTAATTTTAAATCATGAGAATTAGTAACCCAATTAGTATCACTGTAACCCTCAACCACCTCAGGGTCTTCAGTGAACATCAAAGAGAGATTAAGTGTTCCCTTTAAATATCAGAACACTCTTTTAAGGCTACCCAATGAGATTGATCAGGATTTTGATTATATCTACTAAGCCTTCCTACAGCATAGGCAATATCAGGTCTTGTCCTATTTGCTACATACAAGAGAGATTCTATAATTTGAGAATACTTTAATTGATTAATTGGGTCACCTAAATTTTTCTTTAGGTGAAAGCTAGGATCAAAAGGAGTGGATATTGATTTAAGATTGAAATAACCAAACTTCTTGATCATTTTTTTTATAGAATGAGAAAGAGAGAGAGCTATCCCTTCATGGATTTGATAAGCTTCATCCCTAAGATTACATCTGCTTCACCTAAATCTTTCATATCAAACTTAGAAAAGAGGAAAGATTTAGCATTTGAAATAATTTCAATAGATATTCCAAAAATTAAAATATCATCAACATATAAGCAAAGGAATACACAATCATTGTTGATGATCTTAGAATAGACACATTTATCATGATTATTGATTTGAAATCCAAAAGATAGAATAATTTGATCAAATTTTTATGCCATTGTTTAGGAGCTTGTTTAAGACTATAAAGGGACTTGATAAGTTTACAAACCTTGTCTTCTTGTTCCTTTACAACAAAACCTTCAAGCTGTTTCATATAAATCTCCTCTCAAGATCTCCATTAAGGAACGCAGTCTTCACATCCATTTGATGAATGGTCAACTTATAAATAGAAGCAATAGCAAGAAGTGATCTATGGGTTGTTATTCTAGCTACAGGAGAATAGGTATTAAAGAAATCTAATCCTTTCTTTTGGTTATATCCTTTGGCTACTAATCTAGCCTTATACTTTTCTATTGAACCATCAGGTCCAAATTTCTTCTTAAAACCCACTTACACCCTAAAGGTTTGCTTCCATAGGGTAAATTAGATAAGATCCATATTTCATTTTGCAATATTAAATTAAATTCAGAAAGAATAGCTTTCTTCCAAAAAGGAGCATCAGGTGAAGACATCGCCTCTGAAAAAGAAGAAGGTTCGCCATCGACTAGAAAAGTAAAGAAATCTTCACCAAGGACTTTTTCTTTCCTTATCCTTGAACTTTTTCTAAGTTCAGAAGATCCACTTTCAGGATTATCTTTTCTTTTCTTTGACTCATTAGAGGACCCAGCTTCAAAAGAATCATAAACCAAGAAAGTATTAGAAGAGAGTTGATTTGGTACTTGGTTCTTAAAAGGAAAAATATTTTCAAAATAAGTAGCATCTCTTGATTCGATAAGAGTATTATTTGAGATGCACTTATATCAGAGTTTATCACTAGGAACCTATTTGTACTGCTATCTAAGGAATAACCTATAAAGATAGCATCTACAGTTTTAGGTCCTATTTTTCTTCTCTTGGGTTCAGGTATTTCTACCTTAGCTAAGCATCCCCACACTTTAAGGTAATCTAGCCTGGGTGTTCTACCTTTCCAAAGCTCAAAAGATGTTTTAGGACTATCCTTAAAGGGTATCCTATTTAAAATATAACAGACAGCTAAAAGAGCTTTTTTCCCATAAGTTCTCGGGTACGCCTGAACTGGTTAACATTGAGTTAACCATATCCCTTAATGTATGATTTTTTTGTTCAGCTACACCATTGGACTGAGGAGAGTATAGTGGTATAACTTCATTAATAACCCCATATTCTTGATAAAATAGAGTCATTTCATTTGAGGTATATTCACAACTGCGGTCTGACCTAAATTTCTTAAGCTTTTTCTCGGTTTGGGTTTCAGATTCTACCTTATAAATCTTAAACTTATCTAATACTTCATCCTTAGATTTTATCAAATATATGTAACAATATCGAGAGAAGTCATCAATGAATATTACAAAGTAACGACTTCCTTCCCATGTAGGAAACTTGATAGAGTCACATACGTCGCTATGGATTAATTCAAGAAGTGTTGAACTTCTATTTACTGGTTTAAAAGGTTTTCTCAACATCTTGGCTTGAATACAAATCTGACATTTGAACTTTCTATCAATATAAACTTTAGGAATTAGATTAAGATTTGTCATATAATGAATACAATCAAAATTCACATGACCAAGTCTACTATGCCAAACATTTGAAGATTCAACATTAAAAAGAAGATGACTTTTATTAGATAACTTAGAGGATACATTTAATTTGAAAAGACCTTCACAAACAAAGCCTTTACCAACAAACTCATTATTACGATTAATTACAACTTTATTTGACTCTAGAATAATTTTATATCCTCTAGATATAAGGAGAGATCCACTAATCAAAATTCTTCTAACACTAGGAACTAACAGTACTTCGTGAAGGATCAGGATTTTTTCAGATGTATCTTTAGATCCACTTGACCTTTCCCAAGCACTTGTGCTGAAGAATTATTCCCAATTGTCACACCTCCTCCACTTGATTCCTGAAAGGTGGAGAACAGGAGCGATCAAAACAAACATGAACATTAGCTCCTGAATTAAGCCACCAATCATAAGAAGATTGGGTTGAGTTAATTAAGGATTTTGAATTTACCGATCTGAAAGAAGGCTCAACACCACTCTCAACCATGTTAACTTGTGGTTTATATGATTTCTCAATGGTTCAGTCTTTCGATGGTAGCAGTTCTTTGCCACATCATTTGTCCTTCTGCACACAAAGAAGAATGTGCCTTTTATAATTTTTTGACTTATGATTCGTCGATTCTAATTTGGTCGGTTCTGAGAAGGTTTGTATGATTGGTTGGATCTAGATTGGAATTTCTTCTTCTTAAATTTTTTTCCCTAGGTTTGAATTGATTTGGAGTTAGATTTAACTCGGTCAAATGGATTTTAGGTCCAAGATCGATCTTTTGATTTTGATTGAGCTTAAGCCGTTATTCTTCTTCAATCCTAATAGAGTTATCACTTCTGTTAGGGTCAAGCTACCTTGCTTATGGCTTAGCTCTCGTGTAAAGGATGACCAAGATGATGGAAGGGCATCTACTAAGACTTGGACCTTATAGTTTTCAAAAAAACAATAGCCAATCAACTCAGACTTTCTAAGAAAATCTTGAATTTATGTATTTGAATACTAATAGGTTTAGAATCTACCATTATGTACTTTCAAAATTTTGAGATGGTGAATCGATCTAGACTAGCATCATCCATTCCATTTCAGATAGCCAATCGAGAGCAGTAGAGATTACCAGGAAAGAAAAGAAAAAAATTTCTGATCAATATGAATACCATGAATCGATTCCACTCTTAATGGCACCTAGAGAAAACGAAGGAAAGAAAAGACACTAAAGAGTTTTTTTTGTTTCACCTCTTTTCCCCTGCCGACGAGTAGCAGAATCTCGAACGCCTTTGTTTCTACCAAGCAACTTAGGGCTATGGAGGTTAAGAAGTGATGAGGGGTAAAATCATCATTGCATTATTAATCGCTCACATTCGCGATGGGGTCACGCCCAGTCCAAGCACCCTGCTTTTCAGATGGCCAACTGGCGTGACATTCTAGTGATAAGATCAAATCAGCTTTGATAAAGTCGGATCATCCTGACAACCCGGACCACCCTTATGCTTCGGCCATCTGAGCCGAGCTATCCTTATTCCTCGGTAACCCGAGCTATCCTTATGCTTCATCTGAGCCGAGCCATCCTTATTCTTCGATCGAACCGAGCCATCCTTATTCCTCGGACATTCGAGCTGATCCATTTTATACTTCGGAAAACCAAGCTATTTCTCATCCAGGCCAACCACGTTCAAAATACCATTGCGGAATCCGGCGCGGGAGAGTCCCTATTCGATGAAACTGAACAAGATTCTAAATGGAGAATCATACCCGGAGTAGCCTAGAGCCTACACAATTATGGGATCCCAAGGCATCAGTCAGCTCTCCCAGCCGTCGATCCTCTAACTGACAAGATATAGATCCTATTAATCTCGTAACAAACTGGATTCGAATCCGTTTCAAATCGTAACAACTTTCGGCCCCTACGATACGCCCAGAGAATCAGATAATCCTCTATAAATACCATAACACTTCAATTTCTCAGGTACGCACAAATCAACCTACAAAAACTTCCATACTTTTCCTTGGCTTGATAGAATCGATTGCTCCATTAGAGCTCCAATCGAGAGCTCGGGGAAGATTCTTCTGTGAAAAGTCTTCTCCTCACATCTGCTTGATGTGAATCTCCACTAACTTGGGCATCAGAGGATCCCCCGCAGAGGGCAACCCCAAGAAAATCCTCTACGAGCGTGGACTATCTTGCAGGTTCCACCCCATATGTTGAGATCGAAGTTAGGACCCGGAGCCGGAAGTGCACCCGAGTCAGAGAACGGATTTCCGCGGTAATAGATTGGCGCTAGAGGAAGGGCCTCAAGTCCCATAAACTTGTGATCAGGAGACAAGACTAAAAAAATAGAAGAAGCATCCTCTAATGGCCAATCAGAAGAGAGCCACCTCTAAGGCTCAGGAGCAGGCCGCATCTCAAAGGCCTGATCCGGTCAGTGATATAGCACCTCTGCTACCACCACCAGCCGAAACTCCTTCTCCATCGGCAATGGCGGTAACCCTGGACCAATTCACCATTCTAGTTCAGTAGGTTCAAGCATTGACCTAGATGATCCAGGGATTCCAGACAATCTCTAGCCCTGCCAATCCTGCCTCCCAGCCTCGCGAGGAGGCTGCTGCCCCCACTCCGCCTGCAATCTCCTCTTCCAATCAGCCTGGGGCAACGATCGCTATCGCCGGCCTGCAAAGATGAGACCGGCTGCAACGAGCTGGAGGGAAGAGCCCACTTAGATCCAGGCGGGTTCGCTCCCCCTCCTCGATATCTTTCAGGATTCAATACCACTACCATCTTCTCATCGCCCGACCCCTCCTGCCACTCTGAATGAAGGGATCAGGCGCAGATGCAGGAAATGCATCAGGAATGGCGTTGGGAACTAGACGCCGCCAAGCAAGCTCCTCCATCCCAGCCGAAGGCGAGCAGGGCATTCCCTTCTCCAAGGAGATCATGGGGAAGTGATTCCCTCCCATATCAAGCTGCCCGTCATCGAGCCTTATCATGGATCTTCCGATCTCGATGACCACCTCAGTAGTTTCGATCGATCATAATGTTCATGGGGCATCAGATGCGATTCTCTGCCGCGCCTTCCCCTCCACCTCAGAGGATCGCTCGAACCTGGTTTAATGCCTTAAAACTAGGTTCCGTTGGTTCATTCGACGAGCTGAGCCGCCTCTTCATCAGCCAATTTGTCAGCAGCCACCGTCACCGCGGAGATCTGATTCCCTCTCCGAGGTTAAGCAAAGAGGGGAATCCTTGAAGAACTATCTTGTCGATTTAACACGGCCATGCTGGAAGTGGATCACCTTAACCATGAGGTGGCCATGTCAGCCCTAGCGGGCGGGGTGTTAAAGGAGAGTACTTTTACCTAGCGTTGGAGGTCAGTTACCCTCCGAACCTCTCGACATGATGGCCCTGGCGGACAAGTACGCCAAGTTGAGGAATCGTGGAGAACTGCCCGTTGAGCTGGCAAGAAAGAAGGAGTCCAAGGGCTCGGACAAACACCGGTCTGTCCGTCAGCTAAGCCCACCTCGCCGCCAAAGGATTCCCTCACCACCACCGAGGAACCGCACCTAAAGCCCGCCTAGGAGGTTCAACTGGTTCACCCCGCTCACTGCCCTGAGGGCGCAGATCCTCATGAAAATAGAGCGTCAACTCCCTCGACCGCCTCCTCTCTGAGGGGATGCGACCCGGAGAGACCCCATGAAGTACTGCGCTACCACCGGGACCATGGCCACAACACCGAAGAATGCTGGTAGCTGAAGAATGAAATCGAGAGGCTCATCCAGTGGGGCAGACTGAACCAATTCAGGGGAGCGCCCAGCCGAGAAATGGGGGTAACCGCCAGCCCGAGCCTCAGCAGCCTCCTCCTTCAAATCCCCCGGTTGTTGGCCACGTCAATGTGATCAATGTGGTCGGTAGTCTCGGATTGGCCGGGATGGTGAAGAAGATTCGGCACCAAAGAGAGCATGGACTGATGGGCTCTCTTCTCCAATGATGATCTCCAGAAAATACATTTCCGCATGATGATGCACTGATTGTATCTCTCAATCTAAACAATTATGATATAAGCCGAATTCTTATTGATAGTGGGGACTCTGCCAATACGCTGTACCTTGATGTGTTTGCGAAAATGAAACTGCTCATGAAAATCTCCGAGCCGTGGACTCCACCCTGATGGGCTCACCGGCAATGTTATTACCCCAGAGGGAGTCGTGACTTTAACGGTCCGGGCAAGAATTTGGCCCTGTGTCGCCACTATTTGCATGGATTTTCTAGTGACCAAGCTTCGGTTGCCCTACAATACAATCTTTGGGAGACCCAGCCTAACAGTTGCTGTCTCCATCCCATCTAATTCCCAGCCGAACAGGAAAATGGGGGAGTTCGAGGAAGCCAAGCCATAGCTCGGCAACGCTTCGTCGCCAGCCTTTGGTCCAAATTGCCCGAGGTTAACAAGCGGACCGCTCGGAGAATTTTGCCAAACATCAAGGAGAGTCAGCCAAGAAAATACCGCTGAGCGAAGCTCGGCCCGACCAACCATAAAAATTAGATCACAGCGGGAAGAAAAGCCTCGGCAGGAGTTAATAAAAAAAAGGGCTAATGTCTTTGATTGGTCCTCTTCTGATATGCTGGGGATCAGCCTAGACGTTCTCGTCCGCCGTCTGAATGTGGACGGGATGTCCCGACCCATTAAGCAGAAGTAAAGGAGCTTTACCCCTAAGTGACAGAAGGCTATTGAGGAAAGAGTCGACAAGCTTATCAAGGAAAATTTCATTCGGGAGGTAAACTATCCTAGCTGGCTGTTAAATATTGTTATGGTAAAGAAGTCCTCGAGCCCAGTACCTACAAGCTCCAGGATATAAACGAAATCCATTCCCATATGGAATTCAGACAATCTTCGCGTATACCATCAGTAAGGTATGCTTTCTATAGACTTGCCCCGTTTACAGTATTGGCATCTTGTTTCTATGGTCCGCGGCATAATTGCTACAATATTTTTTCGAAAAGTCATAATAAAAACAGATGCTGCTTACCAATTCTTGACACGACGAGCTGCCTCCTTGAGCGAAAAATCTCCGTACCTTGGCTGAGCCAAGTCCTATTCCACAAAGACTCGGTATGGCCGAGCACTCCCAGTACGGCTGGGAGCCAAGTGATCTACAAGCCTTTGGCGGATTCGGGCAACTTACAAGCCCTGGCCAGACCAAACGGCATAAAAGCCTCGACCAGATTTGGGCAGCTTACAAGCCCTGGCCGAACCAAACGGCGTAAAAGCCTCGACCGGATTCGGGCAGCTTACAAGCCCCGGCCGGACCAAACGGTGTAGAAGCCCTTGGTCAGATTCGGGTAGCTTACAAGCCCTGGCCGAGCCAAACGACGTAAAGCCTTTGGCCAGATTCGGGCAGTTCACAAGCCCCGGCCGAGCAAAACGGCGTAAAAGTCTCAGTCGGATTCGGGTAGCTTACAAGCCCGGCCGAACGAGAGATCTCTAAACAGTCTCCGAACTTCGGCAGTGCTGAGCAATGTTCCTCGTGCCATGGCGCCACCAGGTATACGCTCTATGGTTCCTAAAGCCTTGTCACACTCGAGTAGCTTCCCAAAGCCTCATCATGCCCAAATGGCTCCCAAAAGCCTCGGCAAAAGCCAAAGTGCATCTCTTATTAACAGAAACCTCGGCCAAGACCGAGTGACATATCAGAACCCTCGGCCAAAGCCGAATGGAATTTCTTATTAATCTTTGAAGCCTTGGACAAAGCCGAACGGCCCGGCGATTCTGCAGTAACAGCAAGGCCGGTTGATTTTTTAGACATTTTAACGCAACCAATACGTCTCATCATACTTCGGTGCAAGTAAGCGATCCCTTTCTCTGCCCATCAGCAGAGTCGGGCAAGTCTCTCCTCCTTAAGGAAGGACCTACTTAGCCCCTTTTTATTGGGCCCCGCCTATTTGGTGGATTGATAAGGTCGCCCAGGCCTCCCTCTGACTTGAACAGAGACCAGTGCCTCCTCTGAAGGGGTTAAACACTATGAAAATGCCTGACGAAGGTGGTGCTACCCAAGCACAGTCAAAGGTTTACGAGCCGAGCATGACTCAGTGAACCTAAAACAGACAAGACTGCATAGTTATGTCAACAAGGAAAAGCAGGCAGTTAAAAAAGAAGGAACAAAAAACTTTCTTTATTCCATTAATCGATGAGAAATACAACCTCTGAAGAGGTATTACAAGCGCACTACAGCGCAGGAAGTACAAACAGATGAATTAAAAAGCAGCTTCGGCCTCTGGTGTTGCTGCAGTATCCAAGAAATCAGAGAAATCGTATGACTCTGGTTGAGTCGATGATCCCTCAACGGATAGGTCAAAAGACCCAAACTGGGCCTAAGATCTATGGATGCTGAGACTGAGGGCTCTTCCCCCTATCGTGGGATGCTGGGCTGCTAGTCGCTGTCCAGAGACATAGACAGGGTACCAGCAGACCAACACCTCCCTCATGTTGGATCCCTCAGTTCATCCTATGAGGGGAGGGGAAATTCACATAAGCCATGGGGGGTACGCATGTCGTACATTTCCTGTTCCCCCATGGCATACAACAAAGAACACACAGAAAGCGCATACGTGCTCTCCCATTGACTTCTACGGGCCTCTCGTGCGCTCTCCATATGACCTCCGAGAATTCCTCCCTTGAGGACTACCTGCTCTTCAACAGCTTCTTCATCACCCCAGCTATCTGGGACGAACCAACCTTCAAAGAGAAGGATCGGACTCTCCGCTCTCAACTTTAAAGAAACAGACGCCATGGAAACTCTTACAACTTACAAAAAAGAAAGTCTTGGGAGATAGCCTAACACGGCCCGCTCCTCCCATTTTATAGGCAAACGGACCAGGAGCAGCTATTAAAGCAAAAGCCCGGGATTCAAAACACCCTGGCCACACCGCCGCATGGCGTCTCAGGATGAAAAGAGCGCTTTTCAATGTGCACCAAACGTATTTCCTAGGCCATGACGCACGGCAAAAGATTTTCCTCTGATCTCGAATCAAGAGTCTTAAATGCAGGAGATCGTCCGCCGGTCCTTGAGATACGGTCAGGTCTAAGAAATCGCTTGGTGAAAACAACGCCCTCCAATGGTGAACAAATGCTTATCTCGCACGTTAAAAAGACCCACGTTGGGAAGGACCGATGAGATAAATGACTCAGGCAAGTAACGAAGCGTCCTTTGGCAAGTTACAGAGTTATTTTATGTCTCGGCAAAAAGAAAGCCAACCCACTTGAAAAGGATAAGGCACTGGCAGAGTAATAAAAAAGGCATAGAAGCCAAGTACTCCTCAATAAAGATACGCCGATACCTCCTACTTCGGCCCGAAGCCAAACCACCCGTTGTGTTTCGACATAAACCAAGACATCACTTTTTACTTCGACTCAAAACCGAGGTATCCCCTCTGTGATTCGGTAAAAACCGAACGTTCCCTTATTCCCCGGTTCAAACTGAGATAGCTATTCTTGCCCCAACACTCGTGGAATGCTCCTTACACTTTGGCGGAACGAGTGATATACTACACTCCGACTGAAACTTACGGATTCCCCTTACCTCGGCTAAAATGGGGAGACCGTACCTTAGCCTCGACAAGATCACCGAGATCCCTCAAGGGGGGTGGTTTGTTTATAAGACTCACATGATGAGAATAAACGTTTTGAAGATGGCGGCGAACACGAAAGTTGTGAAAATTCCTTTTTATTCATCATAAAAGAAAAAAAAAAAGAAAAGAAGAAGACATGATCCCTCAACGGGGCTTATCGTCTCCACCGGACGCTGTCAAGCTCTCCCCGTGCCGCAAACTTAGCTCGGCGGTAAGAATAGCGATTTGTTGCTGGAGAGTCACCACTTGCCCCTCCAGCTGACTGTTGATCCGACTAAGGAGCTCGTGCTCCTTCGTGGAGACAGCCAGGTATTCTTCGACCATCTTTCGGAGTCGATCACGCTCTGCGAGCATTGACAACAGGTCCTCCCTGTTCGATAGTTACCGGAGCGCCGTTTCGGTGGGGGCTCCCTCGCGGAGGGGCCTACCCCCGCGACCGTTATCGCCGTTATCTGGCGCCCCAGTTGACCCCCTTCATTTTCAGAAGCCATCCTACTATTCTAAATCTCGGGAGATCAACAAGAGAAGTGATTAACGATGGCATCCTCCCATTCGTATTTAAACTACTTCTGGCGGGTATGTCGATCACCCGAGCTATCAATTCCAACGTAAACTCGCCACGCGTCACCGCCCCAGTGGATGCTTGCAAGAAATGAAGAGTTGCGCCCCCCGAGGAAGATCAATAAATAGCAACGAGGCGTCCAAGAGGCACCCCCATCTTGGGATCAAAATCCTTCGATCCGTCGGACTCCTTCGAATTAAATATCCTCGAAAAACACAGAAAAGAGAAAAAAGGCTACATGCAGAGGAACCCTGTAATGGCGATAGACCCTATCCTGATCATCTAGGGTTACCTTAGAGGCAACATCACCTTGACCGCTCATATTGGTTGAATGAGGTCATACTGAAATCCTACTCCCTATATCCGAATTTACACTTCGGACTAGGGAGTGGGGGGCATGTGATGAGGGGTAAAATCTGTTGGGGAACGCGGAATACCCCCAAGATCACGGCTATAGCGTATATGAGTAATACAAAAAAAACTTTTACCGTTCTAAGCTATGAGTACAAGATCATACCTTCAGATTTGAACTTTCGATCACTTTGATTTGATTGCTCGACCTCAACCTTTAGCCTTCCTCCGTATTCCCGAAAATACCTTCTTTCTCTCACAAGATGGTGGATCTCTTGGCCGTCCTAGGGTTTCTTGTTTTTCTTTCTCCAAAAAAATGTTAACCCTAGCAACCAACTGAGAGGGTATTTATAGGGCTACAACAGGGACCAATAGGCAAATATGAAAAGGACTTCCTACGTAATTAAATCTCCCAATCCTACCCGGGTTAGGATTCAATTACGTAAATTACAATTCATTCCACTAAAGAATTATAATTGCACTCTTAATCATATTCGAATTTATATTTTCGAGCCTTTAATATTAAATACTTATTATCTCCCCACATTAAGATTACAGATATCCACCAATTAAATTTAATTACTAACAATATAATTTAATTGGCTTTTATTATCCTTGAGACCTATCCACTTAACTTATTTGATGTATCGGATTCAAAATCCACTTGCAAGATTTGATACAATCAAAACTTATAAGCTTCCTCAAGGGGATATCATTAATCCAATTTATCAGGACGTGGTTTCTTTAACTATTAATATTCACCATATATATAATATTATTGTCCAACCCACTGAGTTTATTGACTCATATAGAATCTCACTCTATGTGTAATCAAAGCAATAATCACTACATACACGTGTCTAGAAATAGAATTCGGATTAAGAGCATAAGTAATCATAATATTCATGAGGTTTAAATTATTTTATAAAGTCAGTATAAAATAATTAACTCAACTGGTCCTGTTCAATACACACAAAGTGTACTAGCACAAATAGTTAGAATAAACCATTCCCCGTAGTCAAGACAGACCTACTAAAAATTTGTGCTACAGTTCTACTGATGGTGTGTCCAATTCCATCTAAAACTGTGAACAATAAACTTGTATTCAAAAGAACCGATGATCAAGTCTTCTGTGTGTAAGCCGTACTCTATACACTAGATCAAATACTCTTTGTAAATACTAGACACATGCACATATATAGTAAATGGCATACATTGCTCAAAATGAATTCTCATTAAAATATAAAGACATAACATAAAGCATATCTTTCAGTATGACCTCATTCAACCAATATAAGCGGTCAAGGTGATGTTGCCTCTGAGGTAACCCTAGATGATCAGGATAGAGTCCGTCGCCATTACAGGGTTCCTCTGTATGTAGCCTTTTTTCTCTTTTCTGTGTTATTTCGAGGATATTTAATTCGAAGGAGTCCGATGGATTTACACTTCGGACTAGGGAGTGGGGGGCATGTGATGAGGGGTAAAATCATCATTGCATTATTGATCGCTCACATCCGCGATGGGGTCACGCCCAATCCAAGCACCCTGCTTTCCAGCTGGCCAACTGGCGTGACATTCTAGTGATAAGATCAAATCGGCTTTGATAAAGTCGGATCACCCTGACAACCCGGACCACCCTTATGCTTCGGCCATCTGAACCGAGCTATCCTTATTCCTCGATAACCCAAGCTGTCCTTATGCTTCGGCCATCTGAGCCGAGCCATCCTTATTCTTCGGTCGAACCGAGCCATCCTTATTCCTCGGACATTCGAGCTGATCCATTTTATACTTCGGAAAACCAAGCTATTCCTCATTAAGGCCAACCACGACGTTCAAAATACCTTTGTGGAATCTGGCGGGAGAGTCCCTATTCGCTGAAAACTGAACAAGATTCCAAACGGAGAATCATACCCAGGAGTGGCCTAGAGCCTACACAATTGTGGGATCCAAGGCATTAGCTAGGTCTCCCAGTCGTCGATCCTCTAACTGACAAGATACATATCCTACTGATCTCGTAACAAACTGGATTCGAATCCATTTCAAATCGTAACAACTTTCGGCCCCCACGACGCGCCCAGAGAATCAGGTGATCCTCTATAAATACCACAACACTTCAACTTCTCAGGTACGCACAAATCAACCTACAAAAACTTCCATACTTTCCCTTGGCTTGACAGAATCGATTACTCCATTAAAGCTCCAATCGAGAGCTCGGGGGAAGATTCTTCTGTGAAAAGTCTTCTCCTCACATCTGCTTGCTGTGAATCTCCATTGACTTGGGCGTCGAAGGGTCCCCGCAGAGGGCAACCCCAAGGAAATCCTCTGTGAGCGCGGACTAGCGCGGACTATTTTGCAGGTTTCATCCCGAACGTTGAGATCGAAGATTGGACCCAAAGCCGGAAGTGCACTCGAGTCGGAGAATGAATTTTCGCGGCAACAAGAAGAGAACCGGACTCCCGACTTTTTTATTTATATTTATTTATGAAACACTGCAAATTAATCGGGCCTTCATCCAGTAGGAGTCCTTGTATTTAAGCCTTGTTTGCAGAGTAGATTTTGAAAGATTTTATTTATATATTTTTTAATTTTTTAAAGCAACCTAAAATTTGTTAACCAACCCAATTAATAGAGTCCTTGTATTAATAAGCCTTGTTTGCAGTAGATTTGAAAAGATTTTATATATCAAGGGTATTATTATTTAGAGGGTTTATTTAGTTCTAAATTATTTTGCATTAGTCGTGACCTAGCTATAGCTAATCCAAACAGATATTATCATATCAAGGGTTTGTTTAGTTTATGTAAATGAGACTTGAGAATGAGTTTTGACATGATTGATTCTGGCAGTAACTATTTGTTTTGGTGAAATTAAAATTGGATTCCATTTCTATTTAGAATAGGAATTATTTTTAAGAGGATTAGAAATCTAGACTTTTGTTCAAGGTTATAATTTCCATTCCAATTACTCATCAGCCTTCTTATCACAACATCCACAGCGCATCAAATGGTAAAAGTATACATTGTGATTATATATTTTTTAAAAATAAAATGATAGAAAAACCCCAAGAAGGAAACCGAAAAGAAGATGAATCCGTCTCTCATCTTCTGTATATTAACTAAACAAATATCCTTTATTCTAAATAAATAATTATAATTAATAATTATTTTTATTCTTTGAAATCGAAATCTAGGTTGATTTTGATTTTGAGTCTTAGGTGAAACTAATAACAATAATAGTAATTAATTTGATTTTTATTTCAATTCTTGTGTGAACTAAAGATATATGGAGGAAATAATCAATTATTATTCTAATTTTAATAAAATTTAATTTTGATTCTGATGTTTAGAAGAAACAAATAACAATCATAGGAACCAATTTGATTTTAATTTTGATTCTCATATGAACCAAACAGATGAAGAAAATATGTGGTTCCAATTTTAATTTTAAGAAAATCTAATTTTAATTCCAATTTCAATTTTAATGATGAACCAAATGGAACCTAAATAGTTTAGGAGATCATGTCATTTAAGATAAGAAAACATATTTAAGTGAAAAGTTGTTTAGTTTAATATCCAACATCTAACATGGGACTACTCTTAACACACAAAAATTTGAATTATTTTAATAAATAGCTAATAGTAAAATAGATAAAATAAAATGAAATTATTTAAATAATTCATAGTTGGCATAAAATATGTTAATAAAACTAAATCTTTACTTCACAACCAACTAAATTTATTATAGAAATTAAATTGATAAAATCACTAAAAGGGATTATCAATGCACAATCGCACTATATAGAAGAAATGTTAAAAAATGTGACCCACAAATCCATAGGTATTATTATTGGCACTATATTTCATTCTTCAATTAAAAGTTTAAGTTTTAGTCTTTGGAAATAGATCTACTTGGACAATTTATAAATTTCAGTTTATGAGTGCATAGGTATTATTCTTGGCACTATATTTCATTCTTTGATTAAAAGTTTGAGTTTTAGTCTTTGGAGATAGATATATTTGGAAATATATAAGTAAGATCCTAATATTAATTCTCTCATTTAAGCTTATATCTAGATCAGTCATACATGCAATAATCCATACTGCCACGTTAGATGGGTATGATTGTAACCACGAAATTGCTCTTAGGAACTACCTAATCAGGGACAAATGATTCAATTCAAGGAAAAAACAATAATGTAAAATAAGTAAAATTAATATATAATCAATGACATATTTTTATTTATTTATTGAAAACAATAACATAGTAGCAACAACATTAAACACTATCATAAATGATGACATATGCTACTATGGCCATGAGAAACTCTTTTACTAATTTATGAATAAAAAATTATAAATGATCAAATTTTTAAAAATCATAAATTTTTTCAGAGAATTATTTGGACAAAAAAAAATCATGATAATTTGAACACCTTTTAATAGCGTGGAAAAAGGCAACCACTGTTAATTCGTCTTTTCCATGCCAAAGCTAATCCCATCTATTAAAATTAGTTAATTGACATGTGATCCTGATATGGTTGGTAAACAGAAAATAAGATCGGAGTCCTGGGCGGTCCCTAGCCCTAGGCGGCCCTCAGCTTCTGGGCGGCCCCTAGCCCTAGGCGGCCCCCAGGTTCTGGGCGACCCCCAACTTCTGGGTGACCCCTAGCTCTAGGCGGCCCCCAGGTTCTGGGCAACCCCCAGCTTCTGGGCGGCCCCTAGTCCTAGGCGGCCCCTAGGTCCTGGACGACCCTTAAGCCTAGGCGGCCCCCGGGTCATGGACGGCCCCAAGTCCTAGGCGGCCCCTAGGTCCTAGGCGGCCTCCAGGTCCTGGACGGCCCTTAAGCCCTAGACGGCCCTCGGATCCTGGACGGCCCCTAGTCCTAGGCGGCCCCCAGGTTCTAGGCGGCCTCCAGGTCCTGGACGGCCCCTAGGTTTCTAGGCGGCCTCCAGGTCCTGAACGGCCCTTAAGCCCTAGGCGGCCCCCGGGTCCTGGACGGCACCTAGTCCTAGGCGGCCCCCAGGTTCTAGGTGGCCCCCAGGTTCTGGGAGGCCTCCAGGTCCTGGACGGCCCCTAGTCCTAGGCGGCCCCAAGTTCTAGGCGACCTCCAGGTCTTGGACGACCCTTAAGCCCTAGGCGGCCCCCGGGTCTTGGACGGCCCCTAGTCCTAGGCGGCCCCAGGTTATAGGCGGCCCCCAGGTTCTGGACGGCCTCCAGGTCCTGGACGGCCCCTAGTCCTAGGCGGCCCAGGTTCCGGGCGACCCCCAGCTTCTGGGCGGCCCCTAGTCCTAGGCGGCCCCCAAGTCCTGGACGGCCCCTAGCCCTAGGCGGCCCCTAGGCTCCAGGCGGCCCCGGCTTCTGGACGGCCTTCAGGTCCTGGACGGCCCCTAGTCCTAGGCGGCCCCCAGGTTCCGGGCTGCCCCCAGCTTATGGGCGGCCCCTAGTCCTAGGCGGCCCCCAAGTCCTGGACGGCCCCTAGCCCTAGGCGGCCTCAGGCTCCGGGCGGCCCCCTACTTCTGGGCGGCCCCTAGTCCTAGGCGGCTCCCAAGTTCTGGACGACCTCCAGGTCATGGACGGCCCCTAGCCCTAGGCGGCCCCCAAGTCCTGGGCGGCCTCTAATCTTGGGATCATTCTCGCATCAAAAGCACAAAACATGAGGAGCTGTCGTGTCTTGAATAGAAATCGAGAATCATTAAGCATCATGACGCTTTAAATGACTCGAATAAGACAAACGCTGGTGTTGGAAATTATTGAAACATAATTGCCCCAACTTTATTGATTTTGATGATTTCCAAAAGCCATGAGTACCTTAAAGAATAAAATGTTTATTTATCAAAACCTTGAGCTATTCAAATTGAAAGGAATGAATATCAATGTTATATAATGAGTTTGAATCAATTAGAAAAAGGAGTTTCAAGCTCTATGCTTAAAAGATTTCAAAAAGAAATTTTTATACATTATATTCAATCGATGAATTCTTGAAACATGTCTTGAATCCATGTAATGTCATATTCATGTATTCAAGTCAAATTTATATTTTAAATTTAATTGGGATGATTTTAAAAGTCAATCAGAATTTTTCTGATTTTTGTATCGTCCCGAGCCGACTCAAGAGTTTCCGAGTCGACTCCCCTTTTCTCGAGTCGACCCTTGGTTTTCAAGAGTCGACCCCTGATCTGTGCGAGCCGACTCCTGTCTGTGCGAGCCGACTCCGCTCAGACACAGAAACCATGTTTTGAGCACTTCTCGAGTCGACTCCCCTTTTCCTCGAGTCGACTCCCGACTTTCAGGAGCCGACACTTTTTTCGCGAGTCGACCCCTCAATGCTTAAAATATTTCTATTTTGGTAATCGACCTCGAGCCGACTCCCACAAAGCTGAGTCGACTCCAGAAATCTGGGCGATTTTTAACGATGACACATCAGCCCCAACGGTAAGATTTTTAAATAACGGCTATTTTTCTTGTCTCTAACGGATATATTTTTGCAGATTCTATAAATAGAGGAGCCTTTTCAAATCAAAGAAGAGAAAATCAAAGAGAGAAAAGAATATCTTTTGAAAAGAGGGAAAAACAGAGCATATTGGAAAAATCTTTAGCTCAAAGAGAGTGATTCAAAAGGAGTGAAATCCAAGTGAAAGATTCGTCTACTCCTTCTCATCATCCACAAAGTCAAAAGAAAATCCAAAGCTTTCAAAGATCAAATCGAGGATTTTCAAAAGAGGAAAAAGCTTCATCTCAACTCCAAAGCTTCAACGGTCAAGAATCTTGCTGAGGCCTGATTCAACTTTCAAGAGGAGTTAAAGAGAAGAAGGAAGAAAGCCAAAGCCACTACCATCTGCAAAAATCAGGCTTTTCTAACCTTTATTTTTTACTTATTTGTATATTGCTCAAGGGGAGCTTATTGTTAAACACTTTATTTTTTGTTTGCTGATTCAATCAGTGGATTGAATCAGTGGAGGTTGTATACCTCGTTACAAGCCGGAGTGCTTGTGTTGGGTTAGTTGTGAGCCCGTGAAAAACAACGTGTAGGGTTTTGTGCTGGTAAGCCCGAGTTAAAACCAGCTGGGTTCGTTGTGACCCGGAAAACAACAAGTTTGAGTTGTGAGCTTGGAAAACAACTCGGCTGTAATCTAGAGAGATTATAGTGTGGACCCAAGTGAATCTTGGGAGTGGACGTAGGTGTTGGATACACCGAACCACTATAAAATCTTTGTGTTTGCCGTGCTTATTTTCTCTATCTCTATCTCTCTTATTTGCTTGTGTATTGCTTTTAGTTGCCTTCACTTGCACATCTCAACAAAATTTAAAAAGTCTTAAATTTTTTAAGAACCCAATTCACCCCCCCCTCTTGGGTTGCCATCTGGGCCAACAATTGGTATCAGAGCAAGTGCTCATTAGATTTGATCTCACGATCAAGAGCTAAAGATCCAATGGCAACAAGTTGGTTCATTTTGCTGAAGGTCATTCTACGAATAGACCTCCTTTTTAATGGCCAACTATTCTTATTGGAAAGCTAGAATGAGGATATTCATTCAAGCTTCTGATTATGAATTTGGGGTGTTATAATAATGGACCTAGTACACCCACACACTTATTGATGGCACTATTGTTCCTAAGCCCGAAAGGGATGGAATGATAATGATAGGAGAATGGCACAACTTAATGCTAAAGCCATTAATATCTTATATTGTTCCTTAGACTAATGAATTCAACCGAATCTCAACTTGTAATTCCGCAAAAGAAATTTGGGATAGGTTGGAAATTACCATGAAGGAACAAACCAAGTAAAAGAATCAAAAATAAATATTTTGGTTCATAAATATGAATTGTTTACAATGGAACAAACTGAAACCATCACATGCATGTTCACTAGATTCACTGATATTGTGAATGGTTTGAAAAGTCTTGGTAAATTTATACTAATCTGAACTTGTTCGCAAAATTCTTAGGTCACTTCCAAGATCGTGGGAAGCAAAAGTGACAGCAATCCAAGAAGCAAAGGACCTCAACACTACCCTTAGAGGAGCTTCTAGGATCCTTAATGACCCATGAGTTGACAATGAAGCAGCATGTTGAGGAGGACAAAAAGAAGAAAAATTGCCCTCAAGCTGCAAAATGAAGAGAGCAGCAGTGATAATGATGATGATGATGAGAACTGCTCTCTTGGCCAAGAAATTCAGAAATTTATGAGAAAAGGCCCTTCCACAAAAAGAAATTTGGAGCAAAGAAGGAGAAAAGGATAAGAAAAGGACAAGGAAAAGAAAAGAGAAAGACCCCTTAGTATGTTATGAGTGTAAAAAACCGGGCATTTAGATATGATTGT
>UESW01004481.1:61696-94660 GCA_900491605.1 Calamus simplicifolius
TGTAATCTAGAGAGATTATAGTGTGGACCCAAGTGAATCTTGGGAGTGGACGTAGGTGTTGATTGCACCGAACCACTATAAAATTATCTTGTGTTTGCCGTGCTATATTTTCTCTTTCTCTATCTCTCTTTATTTGCTTGTGTATTGATTTTAGTTAGCCTCTCACTTGCATATCTTGCTAACTAATCAATTAAAGTTAAAAAGTCTTAAATTTTTTAAGAACCCAATTCACCCTCCCCTCTTGGGTTGCCATCTGGGCCAACAGCTGGAGCATTACCATCCATCGAAAAGCTCAAATAAAGGAGATACTGAGCACCTATTTTAGGGCCAGATAACTCTTCTCTGACTCTGACATTCCCACTAACCCTGACATTCCCTTGGGGAAAACCGAGATCATCATGAAGATCCTTAGCTTCCGGAGCAAGTTTCTTAATACCTTTACTAATAATTATTGATAAATAATCACGTGGCATGCTCTCGTCTGAAGCTGACTTTTGTCTTACACGTTGACTTCCTAAGAAAAAGTGACTCAATGCTGACGATATGATAAAAAGGAGAAAGAATTTTCCTTGGGGAAAAAAAGAAAAGAAGATATAAGAGGAAGGTAAGGGGCCCTGAAGGGGGACTCTCTCTCTTCCATTAGGAGATCTCATCACAAAGAAAACTGACTGGTGATTCAGCATCAACAGATTGGCGCGCCAGGTAGGGGCAGTTCGTAGCGACAAGTAACTCTTGTTCTACGAATATGAGCTCTAGATATCCGAAAGAGGATCCTCTGATTGGTCTCGGGGGCATCTCTTGCCTCCCAACCATGGTCGCAAGACTCTTGGCTCTTCCGAGCCAGTGAGGCCAAACCCTCCGATTTCCTCCTCGCCATTACCAGCTCCAGCTATTCCTCAGGACCCACTGCTGATCCTTACCCAGCAAGTTCAAACCCTTGTTGGGATGGTTCAACAGATGCAGGAACATCATTCTAGAGGAGCCCGGCAACGGCTCGAGCCACCTCTGTTGCCCAGATCGGCTACTCCTGTCAGCCGACAATCCGCTCGAAGGAGATCCCCTCCGACAAGGCCTCTCCGCCCCTATTCATCTGGAGGGCCTCACTCCCAAAGTTCCCGAGGCGCTTTGCGCTCTCTCACTCGTTCCCCAGGCAGCCCACCTACCGGGCGGCGGCGGGGGAAGGAGCCTTATGCGGAGCACCACCGGTGGCATCGTCGGTCTGCATCTTACTCTCCTGAGCCAGTCGGGGGCATATGGCTGATCAGATGGAGAGGCGCCTTGATGAACAAGATCGAAGGCTAGAGGAGCTTAGTCAAAGAATTAACAATCAGTCGGGGTCAGATTATGACACCGCCCTCCTCTTACTCGGCGAGTGATGGAGGAACCTATTCCAAGGAGATTCCGGTTCCCCCAACTGGACCCCTATGACGGCACCACTGATCCCCTGGATCATCTGGAGAGCTATAAAGCCATCATGCAAGTCCAAGGAGCGACTGATGCCCTCCTGTGCATTGCCTTCCCGGCCACCCTCCGTAAGGCGGCCCGTGTTTGGTACTCTCGCCTGCCTTCACGTAGTATTGATTCTTTTCGACAACTGGAAAGGTCTTTCTTGACTCATTTCGACGCTTGTCGAAGATTCCTCGGGTAGCAAACAACTTGTTCTCCGTGCAGCAGCAAGAAGGAGAACCTCTGAAAGATTTTATAACCCGCTTTAAGGTGGCGGCCCTAGAAGTCTATCATCTTGATGATGCGGTGGCCATGCTGGCTTTAAAGCGGGGGCTCCGTTCCTCCCGTTTTACCTATTCTCTGGACAAGAGACCTCCTAGCTCTTATGCTGACCTCTTGAGCCGCGCGCAGAAGTACATCCGCGCTGACGAAGCTGATTCATCAAGGAGAGGTGCGCAGGAGAGGACTGGCAAGAGACCCGCTCGCCCAGAGTTGAGCGGGCCCCCTTCCAAGAAGTCCGAACCTTTGCGCCGACCGACTGACCGCGGCAAGAGCTTGGCCCCCAGAGAAGACCATCTTACACCCCTCCTAGCACTCCGGGCTCATATCCTTATGGAAATTGAAAACGAGCCTTATTTACGGCGTCCGCCCCCGTTGAAGAAGAGCGCTGTGCGCGATAGGACCCGTTATTGCCGCTTCCACAGAGATTACGGCCATGACACTGAAGAATGCCGGAATTTGAAGCAAGCCATCGAAGAACTCATCCAGAGAGGATATCTTGGGCATACATCCAGAAGAAAGAGGCTCTTCCCATACCAGCTTTGATGGGACCTCCTCCCGCTCAAGCCAACATCGACAACACCCCGACAGAGCGGATGGTGGGCATGATTTCCCGTGGAGGAACATCATCTTCTAAAGGCCAAGGGGAGGAGAAGAATTAGACGATGTAATCCCTTTTAAGGGAGATATAGCGGGGGTAGTGTTGTGAAAGATGATAGCGTCGTCGTCTCGATGACGGTCGCTAAACACCCTGTTAAGAGGATCTTAATTGATAGTGGAAGCTCCGCTAATGTGCTTACTTATGATGCATTTCTTCGGATGAATTTATCTCCTGGCTCTCTTCGCCCTGTAGCCGCCCCTCTAGTCGGTTTCACTGGAGACTCTATACGAGTGGAGGGCGAGATCACCCTACCGACGATGGCAGATCGCCACCATGTCAGAGCACGGTAATGCTGGACTTTCTGGTGGTTCGGGTTCCCCTAGCCTACAACGCCATTCTCGGCCGCCCCGGGTTGAATATATTAGATGCAGTTATATCTACCAAGCGCCTATTGGTGTAGTTCCCTACCAACCAAGGAGTCGTGAGATGCATGGAGAGGTAAACTCGGTCAGACCCTGTTATCATCTAGCTCCTAGCCCCAGGTGGTCAGAATTCCCCCGGTTGCTGAGTCATTTGATCCCAGAGAAGCTGAGCGGAGGGGAGAGCCAGCGGAGCGTCTGATATCTTGCCCTCTGGGAGGTGATTCTACCAAGACAGTGCAAATTGGTGAGCTCCTCCCCCCTGAAGCCCGGGATCAGCTCCTAGCCTTCTTATCGGCGAATGCGGATGTCTTCGCCTGGAAAATGATGGACATGGTCGGGATTCCCCCAGAGGTAATTACTCATCAACTTAATATCAATCCAAGTTGCCGCCCTGTCCGCCAGAAGAAAAGGAGTTTCGCCCCTGAGCAGCAGAGGATCATTGACGAAGAGGTGGATAAATTGCTTATGGCCGGTCATATTCGGGAGGCACAATATCCTGATTTGCTAGCCAATGTGGTCATGGTTCGGAAGGCCAGCGGAGGATGGAGGATATGCATCGATTACACCGATCTTAACAAAGCTTGTCCTAAGGACAGTTTTCCATTGCCACGGATCGACCAGTTAGTAGATTCAACCTCTGGTTATGAACTTCTTAGCTTCATGGATGCTTTCTCGGGATACAACCAGATAAAACTGAGCCCCTTGGATGAAGAGCATACTTCATTTATCACTGAGAATGACATCTATTGTTATAAAGTAATGCCCTTCGGATTGAAAAATGCGGGAGCTACCTATCAGAGGCTGATGAACAAAGTTTTTAAAGACCAGCTCGGCCGCAACATGGAGGTATATGTAGATGATATGTTGACAAAAGCACCTGTGCCACTGGCCATGTCGCTGACCTGCAGGAGACTTTCCACAACCTTCGGCTCCATAGAATAAAGCTCAACCCTCGCAAATGTGCGTTTGGAGTTACTGCAGGGAAATTCTTGGGTTTCCTGGTGACCCGGTGCAGAATTGAGGCAAACCCAGAGAAAATTCAAGCTATCTTGATATGAGGCAGCCAGTATGTAAGAAAGAGGTACAACAACTCATCGGAAGGATAGCAGCATTAAGCCGATTTTTGTCAAGATCGGCGGAGAGGTGTTTACCCTTCTTCAAGGTCCTACGTAAAGCGGACGGTTTCGAGTGGACAGAAGACTGTCAACAAGCCTTTGAAGAACTTAAGGAGTTCTTGTCCACACCACCCCTGTTGTCTAAACCGGAGGAGGGAGAAAAGCTCTTCTCTATCTTGCGGCTTCTTCCGAAGCCGTCAGTTCTGTTCTGGTGCGTGTCGGCGATCACGCCACTCAGAGACCCATATATTATACCAGCAAGATACTTCATGGTGCAGAAGAGAGGTATTCCAGGACAGAGAAGGTCATTTTTGCTTTGTTCATCTCCGCCCGACGACTCAGACCCTACTTTCAGGCTCATCCTATAGTCGTGCTCACTGATCAGCCTCTCAGAGCCATTTTGTCTCGCCCTGATACCTCTGGCCGGTTGGCCAAGTGGGCCATCAAGCTAGGGGATTCGACTTATCATTCAGCCCAGAGCATCTTTAAAATCCCAGGTCTTGGCCGACTTCCTAGTAGAGTGCACTTGGTCTGAAGAGCATCAGGAGGAGCTCCCCCGGATTCTTTAGATGTCGACGAAGAGAATGATAAAGTGTGGGTCCTCCACGTCGATGGAGCCTCCAACTCCCAGGGGAGCGGGGCTGGTCTTATTCTCGCCAGCCCAGAGGGTGTGGTGCTGGAGTACGCTTTTCATTTCCTCTTTGAAGCTACCAACAATCAAGCTGAGTATGAGGCCTTATTAGCTAGAATCAAACTGGCACATGGGATGGGAATCAAGCATCTCCGAGTTTTCACTGACTCATAGCTTATTTCTGCCCAGGTGTCTGGGGAGTATGAGGCACGGGACCCTGTTATGTCCCAGTATCTAAGCAAGGTTAAACTACTAATTCCCTTGTTGGATCACTTCACCATTAGTTACATCCCTATAGGGGAAAATGCTAGAGCCGACATGTTGGCCCGGCTTGCTACATCCGCGGACAGCTCCATGGGAAAAACCTACATTGAGTATCTGGAGACACCCAGCATCGAGGCCGCGCAAGAAGCTTTACCAGTTGTCCAAGAAGAAACTTGGATGGACATTCATATCCGATACTTGAAGGACGGCGTCCTCCCAGTTGACCATGAGGAAGCCAGGCTACTCAAGCGGAGGGCCTCCAAGTTTGTATTACTAGATGGCCGACTCTATAAGAGATCCTTTTCCCAACCTCTCCTCAAGTGCGTCAGCTCAGCAGACGCAGATTATATTCTTAGAGAGATTCATGAAGGTATTTGTGGGAATCATTCGGGAGGCCGATCTCTGGCGTGTAAAGCCCTCCGACAAGGATATTATTGGCTGACTATGCAAGAAGATGCAACTGAACTAGTGAGAAGATGTGTCCAATGTCAACGGTACGCCTGTATTCAACGGCAACCGGCTTCTCAGTTAAACCCTCTTTTTGCTCCCTAGCCTTTCGCTCAGTGGGGCATGGACATTCTCGGCCCTTTCCCTTCGGCATCGGGACAGCGAAAATTCTACTTGTCGCCGTCGATTATTTTACTAAGTGGGTCGAAGCTGAAGCACTCGCCAAGATCACTGAAGCCAAGGTCAAAGCCTTTTTCTGGAAAGCCATCATTTGTCGATTCGGCATACCTCATACTCTTGTCACTGACAACGGCCGACAGTTCGACAACGTTGCCTTCAAGACCTTTTGCGCCGACCTCGGCATCGCGCATCGATTCGCCTCCGTCGGCCATCCACAATCTAATGGAGAGGCCGAGGTTACGAATCGTATGATATTGCGGGGACTGAGGACCAGGCTGGATACGTCCAAAGGGAAGTGGGTAGAAGAACTCCCAAGTGTGCTCTGGGCATACCACACAACTCCCAGGACACCGACAGGAGAGACGCCGTTTAATCTGGTCTTCGGTTCTGAAGCTGTTATCCCGGTCGAGATTGGCCTGCCAAGCATTCGCGTAGAATCATATGACGAAGCTGATAACCTCCCTAATTTAAGAGCCAGTCTCGACCTCATTGATGAAGCGAGGGACCAAGATCAGGTTAGAATGGCAGCCTATCAGCAGCGGGTGGCGAGATACTATAATACCCGCGTCCGCTCCAAAAGCTTCCGTCAAGGAGACTTGGTTTTGAGAAAGGCCTCAGTGTCCAAACCAACGGAGGGGGGCAAACTATCCCGAACTGGGAGGGGCCCTACCGAGTAGCAGAAGTCCTTCACCGTGGAGCGTATCGACTTGAAGATTTGAATGGGCGATCAATCCCCCGAACGTGGAATGCGGATAATCTCCGACAATACCATCAGTAATGTAATAAATATACTTGTCCAAAGACTAATGAATTCACATATTTGGAGATCTTGTGCGAAGCAATCATCCCAAGGAGCTGGGCGGCCCCACGGTCCTAAGGACACCCCCGGGCTGGTATCATTTACCCCTGAAGAGGTTCAAGTCCATGACTTAGGCGGCCCCATCTTAGACTCTTGGGCAGGTATCCGACTACCCCCAAGATGCAGCCCTTCAAATGAGCTGGGCGGCCCCACGGTCCTAAGGACACCCCCGGGCCGGTATCATTTACCCCTGAGGAGGTTCAAGTCCATGACTTAGGCGGCCCCATCTCAGACTCTTGGGCAGGTATCCGACTACCCCCAAGATGCAGCCCTTCAAAGGAGCTGGGCGGCCCCACGGTCCTAAGGACACCCCCGGGCCGGTATCATTTACCCCTGAGGAGGTTCAAGTCCATGACTTAGGCGGCCCCATCTCAGACTCTTGGGCAGGTATCCGACTACCCCCAAGATGCAGCCCTTCAAAGGAGCTGCGCGGCCCCACGGTCCTAAGGACACCCCCGGGTCGGCATCATTTACCCCTGAGGAGGTTCAAGTCCATGACTTAAGCGGCCCCATCTCAGACTCTTGGGCAGGTATCCGACTACCCCCAAGATGCAGCCCTTCAAAGGAGCTGCACGGCCCCACGGTCCTAAGGACACCCCCGGGCCGGTATCATTTACCCCTGAGGAGGTTCAAGTCCATGACTTAGGCAGCCCCATCTCAGACTCTTGGGCAGGTATCCGACTACCCCCAAGATGCAGCCCTTCAAAGGAGCTGGACGGCCCCACGGTCCTAAGGACACCCCCGGGCCGGTATCATTTACCCCTGAGGAGGTTCAAGTCCATGACTTAGGCGGCCCCATCTCAGACTCTTGGGCAGGTATCCGACTACCCCCAAGATGCAGCCCTTCAAAGGAGCTGGGCGGCCCCACGGTCCTAAGGATACCCCCGGGCCGGTATCATTTACCCCTGAGGAGGTTCAAGTCCATGACTTAGGTGGCCCCATCTCAGACT
This sequence comes from Calamus simplicifolius, assembly GCA_900491605.1. NCBI lineage: Eukaryota > Viridiplantae > Streptophyta > Magnoliopsida > Arecales > Arecaceae > Calamus > Calamus simplicifolius. The sequence goes on from UESW01004481.1 coordinate 68,891, forward strand.
CTTGGGCAGGTATTCGACTACCCCCAAGATGCAGCCCTTCAAAGGAGCTGGGCGGCCCCACGGTCCTAAGGACACCCCCGGGCCAGTATCATTTACCCCTGAGGAGGTTCAAGTCCATGACTTAGGCGGTCCCATCTCAGACTCTTGGGCAGGTATCCGACTACCCCCAAGATGCAGCCCTTCAAAGGAGCTGGGCAGCCCCACGGTCCTAAGGACACCCCCGGGCCGGTATCATTTACCCCTGAAGAGGTTCAAGTCCATGACTTAGACAGCCCCATCTCAGACTCTTGGGCAGGTATCCGACTACCCCCAAGAAACAATCCTTCCAAGGAGCTGGGCGGCTCCGCAATCCTAAGGACGTCCCCGGGATGGTCTCGTTGGCCTTACAATTTTGGGAACCCCCCCAGAACAATATCGTTCCTCCTGAGATAATATGCCTGGGAAACGACCCTGGAATTCGGATTTAACACCGACTTGCGGGTGGATCTCCTATGTAACGGGTAAAAATCAGGAATCGAATGATTGAAGCATCGAGTAAATAAAAGGTAGCATCTGCTCGTTCAAAGTCAGCTCGCTATAAAACTTTATAAAACATTGTCTGGGAGCTAACATCAACTGACTTACAAGAAGGGGTCCCTTAAGGACAAAGTCAAGAACAAAAAGTTAAAACCAAGGTAAGCCTAGACACCTTCCATCAATCCTTGGGACGTCCCCTCTCGATAGTCGGACCAGAGGCCGGCTCCTCAGTAGTAGACGCTTCTGTGACGGGGTCTTTAATTATCACCATTCTACCCGCCACATCTTCAACCTCCACATCAGATGTTTCTTCGTCATCCTCGGGTCGAAAGCATTCAAGGTTTTCTAATTTGAAGTGCCGGGCTAGTCTCTGCTTGCACCTCTCAAAACCCTGAACGAAAGCATCCATAGCAACCTCGTGGAGTTCCGACGCAAAGTCCGAAGAATCTTTATACTCTTTGATGGCCTCCTGAACCTTAGCTTCAGCCGCAGCCACCTTTTCCTGAGCTCTGGCCTCAGCCGCGGTCATCCTCTCCTGAGCCTCCGTCTCCATTGCCGCAACCTTGTCCAGAGCCTCTTTCGTATCCCTCTCGGCCAAAGCCAACTTTTCTGCGGCATCGCGGGCCGCGGCCTCTGCGTTGTCGGCCCGATTCTCAGTATGCTCCAGCATGAGAACTGTTCCCTTTAATCTTTCTTCTGTTGGCAACAACTTTGCTCGGACTTCAGATAGTTGGGCATCTAGGCTCTGCAGCTCCTTCTCAGCCCTCTCCCGCCACGCTCGATAATCTCCCTGGACAATCTGAAGGTCATGTAAGGCCTTCGATTCCCGGGCCTTCGTCTCCGCCAATTCTTTATCCAAGCTCTCACTATGAGACTTGGCCTTCGTCAGGTCCTCACGAAGCACGAAGAGGTCGTTAGACATCTGTGGAATACAATCAATAAATACCAGAACTCCGTAATTACAAAAGGAGGAAAAGGGAAAAGATTATAACCCTACCTGGAGCGCGGCTGTGAACATGGTGTCAAAAGACTCCTCCAATGATAAACTCCTCATTTTGGCCTGAAATCTGGGTAGGATCGAAAGCTTGAGAATTGTTTCCGATAAACAACTTTTGTACGAGGTGCTCTGGCTAGGCATTTGGGAAGCTTCAGGCGGACTTCCTAAGGTGTCCGAGGGAGCGGAGGTGCCTACTTCTTTCGGCGATGACGGGCTAGACGGGTTGGTCTCGACAACCTCTATGCTCTCGAACAACCCCCCAGCACCCTTAGCAGGAGATGAGGCGGCCGCCGGTAGGCCCCCTCGGCAGGGCCCTCTATCGGTACTCCTTCGGGAGGATTCTCCGCTCCCTCACCCTCCTCTATTAGTGCTGCTTCAGGGAGAGCCGTGAGGGGTTGGGTACTACGACCCGGTTCCCGCCGGCAGGACCTCTTAGGCTCGGTTCCTGCCGTGCCGCGGTCACTCCCCCTCTCTTTCGAAGACCCGATATCAACGAATCTTGAGAAAACCTCATTGCTACAATGTAGAGAGCACGAGGTTAGCTAAAAAGAGGACACAGGATATACTAGCTGCGAAAATAACATATACACTAAGGGACATCTATTCAAATACCAGATGTCCAAACAAGCAAGGAAGTTACAATAATAATAATAAAACTCTTCAAGGCTCACCGGCGCTGCAGTCAGCGACACCGTCACGAATGCAATCTCCCGAAGATTGTCCTCTGATTGCAGTTCCCTACTGGGGGGCACGATGGTGGAAATCAAGGTGTTGAACAGTTCACGGTCTCCCTCATCAACACTTAAGTTCTGGTTAGAGCTAGTATCCGGAATACCCCAGCCTACGCCCAGCCCCTCCAAATGCGCATAAAAGAACCGTGACTTCCATCCTTTAATTTTGGAAGGAAGGTTAAGCTTAAGGACCCTCTTAGGCCTCGACGCAAAGCTCCACCACCCATCCCTTACAGGGTTTCGTATCCTATACAATGCCCTAAATAAAGAGAGCCGGGCAGAAGCCCCGTGAAAATAACAAAGCACTAGGAATGAAAAGATGACCCGAATGGAGTTGGGAGTAAGTTGCGCGGGAATGAGGCGATACCTATTTAACAAGTTTACGAAGAAAGGGTGCAAGGGCAATCGTAGACCGCCCTTAAAAAATTCCTCATACAATGCGACCTTTCCTGGTTGCGTTAGGGTAACCCTATCCTCGAGGAGGGGGACGGAAAGCCGAATGTTGCCGGGAATCCCAAACTGGGCCCTAAGGTTCCTAAGGTCTTGGGAGGTTGTAATTGAGGCAACTTCCGCTGGGCCGGCAGATTTAGAAGTAATTGCCGGGAGCCCTACCTCACGGCTGCTAGATGAGGAAGAAGCCCTAGGGGATCGGGGTAACGACCTAGACACAGGCCGCGTAGGCCGGGTGATAGGTTGATCCCCGCGGATGGCCATCCCTCCGAGGGCCTGGCGACGCGCCTGAAGAATCTCTTCGCGGGAGGGCTCGATCATAGGGTTTTTACCTTTCCTATCTTGGGAGGGATCCATGGAAAAAGAAAAGGCGAAGAAGGAGTCAACTAACCTGGACTTGGAGAAGTAAGACCACGGGAGACTCTACAAGATAAAAGGCAAAGGGATAGAGGGGACGGGCTCCTTTTTTATATTTTGGATGCAACGCCTCGAGCGCCGCAAAGCCACATGGCGATTCCCGAGAGGGACCGGACAGGCGAAAAGACGCTACCTTCTTAGAGATACACGCCCCCCCCTCCTTCCCCTTTTTCTTTTCATGAAACGATACTTATCGAAATTTGAAATTCAAACTTTTCCGCCCCTCTCCCTTGCGCATGTGCGACGCACCTGAGTACAAGGGACATGGGCGAGGGGGCATATGATATGGTTGGTAAACAGGAAATAAGATCGGGGTCCTGGACGGTCCCTGGCCCTAGGCGGCCCCCAACTTCTGGGCGGCCCCTAGCCTAGGCGGCCCCCAAGTTCTGGGCGACCCCCAACTTCTGGGCGACCCCTAGCCCTAGGCGGCCCCCAGGTTCTAGGCAACCCCCAGCTTCTGGGCGGCCCCTAGTCCTAGGCGGCCCCCAGGTCCTGGACGGCCCTTAAGCCCTAGGTGGCTCCCGAGTCCTGGACGGCCCCAAGTCCTAGGCGGCCCCCAGGTCCTAGGCAACCTCCAGGTCTTGGATGGCCCTTAAGCCCTAGGCGGCCCCCGGATCCTGGATGGCCCCTAGTCCTAGGCGGTCCCCAGGTTCTAGGCGGCCCTCAGGTTCTGGGCGGCCTCCAGGTCCTGGACGGCCCCTAGTCCTAGGCGGCCCTCAGGTTCTAGGCGGCCTCCAGGTCCTGGACGGCCCTTAAGCCCTAGGCGGCCCCCGGGTCCTGGACGGCCCCTAGTCCTAGGCGGCCCCCAGGTTCTAGGTGGCCCCCAGGTTCTGGGCGGCCTCCAGGTCCTGGACGGCCCCTAGTCCTAGGCGGCCCTCAGGTTCTAGGCGGCCTCCAGGTCCTGGACGACCCTTAAGCCCTAGGCGGCCCCCGGGTCCTGGACGGCCCCTAGTCCTAGGCGGCCCCAAGGTTCTAGGCGGCCCCCAGGTTCTGGGCGGCCTCCAGGTCCTGGACGGCCCCTAGTCCTAGGCGGCCCCTAGGTTCCGGGTGGCCCCCAGCTTCTGGATGGCCCCTAGTCCTAGGTGGCCCCCAAGTCCTGGACGGCCCCTAGCCCTAGGCGGCCCCCAGGCTCCAGGCGGCCCCCGGCTTCTGGACGGCCTTCAGGTCCTGGATGGCCCCTAGTCCTAGGCGGCCCCCAGGTTCTGGGCAGCTCTCAGCTTCTGAGCGGCCCCTAGTCCTAGACGGCCCCCAAGTCTTGGACGGCCCCTAGCCCTAGGCGGTCCCCAGGCTCCGGGCGGCCCCCTACTTCTGGGCGGCCCCTAGTCCTAGACGGCCCTCAGGTTCTGGACGGCCTCCAGGTCATGGATGGCCCCTAGCCCTAGGCGGCCCCCAAGTCCTGGGCGGCCTCTAATCTTGGGATCATTCTCGCATCAAAAGCACAAAACACGAGGAGCTGTCGTGTCTTGAACAGAAATCGAGAATCATTAAGCATCATGACGCTTTAAATGACTCGAATAAGACAAACGCTGGAGCATTACCATCCATCGAAAAGCTCAAATAAAGGAGATACTGAGCACCTGTTTTAGGGCCAGATAACTCTTCTCTGACTCTGACATTCCCACTAACCCTGACATTCCCACTAACCCTGACATTCCTTTAGGGAAAACCAAGATCATCATGAAGATCCTTAGCTTCCGGAGCAAGTTTCTTAATACCTTTACTAATAATTATTGATAAATAATCACGTGGCACGCTCTCGTCTGAAGCTGACTTTTGTCTTACATATTGACTTCCTAAGAAAAAGTGACTCAATGCTGACAATATGATAAAAAGGAGAAAAGAATTTTTTCTTTGGGAAAAAAAAGAAAAAGAAGATATAAGAGGAAGGTAAGGGGGCCCTGAAGGGGGACTCTCTCTCTTCCATTAGGAGATCTCATCATAAAGAAAACTGGACTGATGATTCAGCATCAACAAATCCCACATATTCCTTTCGGATTGAGAGCGTGGACTCATTTTATTCCAATCTTTTTTTCTTATTTCAGCCATCAATTTTCATGTAACAGTATTTATTTTATTGTTCTTCTTTCTATGTTTTTTCTCCATCCTAAACCTTGTGTACATGTATTATTTACATTATTTGGTGTTGAACATGCAACAAGTTTCTTTTAAGAAGGGTGAGAGAAGTGAAACTCAAAAATGAAGATTATTTAAGAGTTAAATGTTGCAAAGACCTGCATCTTCTACCATAACGACTTCCTTATCAAATAAATATTTGTAATGAAGTCTTTAAGAGAGAAATGAGATAAATCCGGTTTATAAGCAACATAAATAAAAAAATATTTTTTACATTTAAAGGGGATTGAATCCATCCCTTGTATTTTTTCGGTGCAATACTCACAATGCAACTCAACTCAACTCATCTAAGCCTTTTTCCAACGTTTACATAAATTTACTTTTTCCACTTTGCTCTATTCAAAACTAAGTCAACACTCAAATTAAAAATAATTATATCTTTTTTAATTATTTATATCTATATTAGTTTAGGTCTACCTCTACTTCTATTATTACAATAAGGTAGTGTTTGAAATAGGGGATAAAAGGGGATATCCAGAGGATATCCCCTCTTATTCCCAAAGCCATAACTATAAGGAATAGCAGGGAATAAAGTTAACCAAAGGGATAATCCATGGTTAACCATGGTTAATCATGGGATATCCCCTCAATTTATTCCCTAGAGAATGCAGGAATAGCTGGTTATCCCTTCAAATAAGAGTAAAAAAATGTTATCCCATGGATTTACCTTTTTGCATTTGATATGATCAATGGGATAGCCAAGGGATATCCCTAGGGATAGCCAGGGATAAATTCTATCCCGTACACTTATCCATGGATAACATTTTTCCTATCAAACACTACCTAAATTATTAAAAGATTATTCTTTCTAGCTGAAGCATTTAAATATCTTTGTTGCATATATCTAAAGCACCATAATCGATTTTATCTTTAATATTATTTTATATATTTATATATTTTTAATTCTTTATTTTAAAGTTTTATCATTTTTTCATCTTAATATGCTCATCTTTGTTATACTTAATGATGTGGCTGATCCAACGCCGTTAGAGAACCGTGAAGGAAACCGACGGAGCCCCCCTTTGGCCTCCAAAGGGCCCTTCGGCCATGGTAGCGTTTATGGCCTCATAAAGTCACGCGCACCCAATTGCTTTAAGCTCCAAGGCCGACAGCTCCAAGGCCGACGCCTCCAAGGCCGATGCCTCCAAGGCCGACAGCTCCAAGGTCGGCACCTCCAAGGCCGAGAGCTCCATGGCCGACAGCTCTAAGGCCGACGCCTTCAAGGCCGATAGCTCCAAGGCTGAGAGCTCCATGGCCGACAGCTCCAAGGCCGAGAGCTCCATGGCCGATAGCTCCAAGGCCGACAGCTCCAAGGCCGACCTCCAAGGCCAACAGCTCCAAGGCTGACGCCTCCAAGGCCGACAGCACCAAGGCCGGCACCTTCCTAGCCGGCCCTGGCGTGTCCAAGCCAGGCGGCCCCGGCACCTCCCAGCCAGCCCCGGCCCGGCACCTTCCTAGCCGGCCCCGGCGTGTCCAAGCTAGGCAGCCCCGGCACCTCCCAGTCGGCCCCGGCACCTTCCTAGCTGGCCCCAGCGTGTCTAAGCCAGGCGGCCCCGGCATCTCCCAGCCGGTCCCGGCGTGTCCAAGCCAGGCGGCCCCGGCACCTTCCTAGCCGGCCCCGGCGTGTCCAAGCCAGGCGGCCCGGCACCTCCCAGCCGGCCACAACACCTTCCTAGCCGGCCCCAGTGTATCCAAGCCAGGCGGCCCCGGCACCTCCCAGCCGGCCCCGGCACCTTCCTAGGCGGCCCCGACATGTCCAAGCCATGCGGCCCCAGCACCTCCCAGCCGGCCCCGGCACCTTCCTAGCCAGCCCCGGTGCCTCCTAGCCGGCCCCGGCGCCTCCTAGCCGGCCCCGGCACCTTCCTAGCCGGCCCCGGCGTGTCCAAGCTAGCCGGCCCCGGCACCTTCCTAGCCGGCCCCGGCGTGTCCAAGCCAGGCGGCCTCGGTACCTCCCAGCCGGCCCCGGCACCTTCCTAGCCAGGCTTGACATGGCTTACCCCGACTTCCGTGTCGGTTGCGGCCCGTCTCGACTCCGCATCGGCCACGGCCCGCCCCGACCTCCTCGTCGGCCGCAGTCAGTCAGCCTTGGTCACGGTGTCGGCGTCGGCCACGGCTCATCTCGACATCTGTGTCGGCCAGGGCCCATCCCGACCTCGGCGTCGGCAATGCCCATCTTGACATCCGTGTCGGCCACGGCCCATCTCGACCTCGGCATCAGACACGGCCCATCTCGACATCCGGTCGACCAGGGCCCATCCCGACCTCAACGTCGGCCATGGCCCATCTCGACATCTGTGTCAGCCAGGACCCATCCCGACCTCGGCGTCGGCCATGGCCCATCTCGATATCCGTGTCATCCATGGCCCACCTCGGCCTCCTCACCGGCCGCAGCCAGTCTAAGCATTGGTTACGGTGTCAACGTCGGCTTCGGTGTCAGCCCCGGCATTGGTCTCGGCGTTGGCCCCTGGCGACAATCACCCACGTTCAAGCTACGTGGTCCACTTCCATCGAGAATGGTGGACCACATCACCACAAGCACGCCCGGCTACGCGCACGGTGGATGTGCTCCCCCCTGGCGCCGCTAACGACGGACGTGGCCTCACGATCACTCCCATGACCCGTACTTTGTGGCATGTTGAAGACTAGAAACTAATGACCGTCTGAAGGAGGCTGGGTCACGAGAAAAAAAAAAGGGGTAAGAGGGACCTCGACCAGGTAACACACTCATTACACCCCAAAATGCTCACAGCGAGGGATCTTCTCGGAGCCATCTCTCTCTTTCTCTTTCGAGCTTCCTCAAGCTTACGGCTGTTGCCCAGACCACTGACTTGAGCGTCGAGGGTCCCCGCCGGAATCTCCGGCCCCCGGGACTTGCTTGCAGGCGCGAGGAGCTCGCTGGAGGAGGCAATCGGACGCTCGAGGCCGGTGATTTGGCGTCAACACTTAATTTATTCATATATTATATTAGTATAATTATAATAAAATTATAAATTACAACAGTATAAATCATAAAGTTATAAATAAATACCGGTAAAAATAAGCTGCAACTTTGCTGTTTCAAGCGTATGATGAGAATTATTTATTATTTTTTGTCCTTTCTCTTTCGCATTCTCTTGTTGTCGTGCGACTTGCAAAATTAACAAGAGGTCCTCCGAAATGAAATAGATAGCGAATCGGAGCGTGCGCGTGCTATCTATCCGGACGCGGTAAATCCGCGGCCTTGTGAACCTTCAAACCGACACCATTCCTCGCGCGACCCCGTTCTCTCTCCTTCCCTGCTTCTCTCCCAGCACCGACCGACCGTAGTCCTAATCCCGCTGATCGCCGGCCGCCGCCTCCTCTCTCGGCCCTCTATTCCCTTCTTAACCATAAACTTACCGTCCCGCCGGCGGCCGCCCCTTCGACATTGGACACAAGCCCCGCTTCTCGATCTTCTCCTCCAAGACTTCTCTTATTCTACATCTCGTCCGAGACAACGAATCCTCTGCATTCCCTGCGGCGCCCTTCCTTCATCCGCCGTCGGTGCCTCCGCTGATTCTTCCGCCGGGCGCTGTCGTCTGAAGAGGTGAAGTTTCTTTCTTGATCTCTCTTCTCTCTAAATTTAGATTCGGGGTCTCTATTTAGGGTTTCCTCATGGTAGAACACTGATCCGATCTCGATCTTGAGCGGGTTGATCTCTCTCTTCGGAGGGGCTCAGATTTGGCATGCCATTTTCTTTGATTAGATCCGAAAGATCGGGATCTTGTTTTGGATTTATGGAACTTTAGATGTAAGCGTAGAGAACTCTTTTGGAGGCCTGTTCTGATATCTTGTATAGTCTCTTCCGGGCATTTTCTTTTCTTCTTGATATTTTAGGACCGGCATTCTCTATACTGAGAATGTCAGATCTGATCGTTTTCTTGTCTTCTAAATTATCTTCTTCTTGTTTCATGCCCTAAACCATCTCATAAATGGGCCACTGGAATTTGTAATGTTATCGTGTAGTTATAAGAAATTTTTAAGAACAGATTTTGGATTTTTTGGTAAGAAGAACAGATTTTTGATTTAATGAAACCAGCTAGCGAGAAAAGGAATATTAGCTGTGTTATGTAAAAAGCGAAGACACGTGCCTTAGGTACCCACTTTGGTCTGCCACTCTCTCATGGCTGGGACGAATGACATTACGTCTGGCTGGATTTCCTTGTTTTCTGGTGAGAAGGGTGACCTTTTTGAGGCTGTGTGTCTAAAGCACTGTTCAAGAGAAATTTCTAATAGGCTTGTTGTCTTAAAACAATCAGGGAAATCCCATGGAAGACATGTGTTACGAACCCTTTGCAACATTGATAAAATTAAGAATTTAGGATAGCTATAATCCCTTTAAGAGGATTATGCCTCCAGATAATCATGTCAAGAGGGTTGAGCCTTCAAAAAAAAAATCAATAATATTATTTTCCATTGAAAAGACAGAAGGGTTGCCACATATTTATAAGGTTGAACCATAACTCTTCAAGGAAAGCCTAATACAATTATCTAAAAAAATCCCTTAATGTAACCAATCCATAATTAAAAAAATAGATCATTGATTGACATTAGAAATTTTCTTAATAACTAGATCCTTCAGATCAAGAGAATCTTATAGATATAAAAGAATATCTAAAATTAGGGAATCCTATCATTCCATCCACTTTAAAATTAACCTTATCCTTAAGGTTATAGAGCAAATAAAAAGCTATTAGTTGAATAAAATTCAACTTCAAAACTTGGCTGCTTGCGTTCAGTCTCTGAAGCTAAAAAATACTAGGTATGATCACACGTTTGTCTTTAAAATTAACTTATAAAACTTTTCAGATAATCCAACTATTTTAGCCTGATTTGATTTAGTTCGATCATCAGCACAAGATGAAAATTTAGTTGCCTTATTAACATCAACATTAATAATACGAGTTTATTTTCGACTTTAATAAAGAGGTTCAAGTAGAGTATCCAGATAATATCGCAGACTATTCAACCAATTCTGGTAGCTTGATTCATGAAAAGCTAACTCACTTCCCTTTATTTAATACAAGTACATAGTCGATTCTCTTTTAGCCTCCATCTTTTCATGGCATAACTACTAAAAGTTTTCATGGACGGATCTTTAAACCCTTCCAACAATTTTTGCCATTGAATCTTAAATTGCACAAGAAGCTAAGAAAAATCCCATAAAATTGATCCTAGGATGCAAAGCCAATATGCTTCAAGAACCATATCACAACCCTTAAGAGTAACATATAAAAATTTGATATGAATTTGAAATCTTATATAGATATAGGAAGATTATCATATGTATCTTGAATTTGTATGCATACATCATTTGCCACCATAACATCCATAAACTTGTTGTTTGACCACCGAATATTAAAATGGTTGACCATCTTTGAAATTGTGAGTGTTTCCTGAATCAATGAGAATATCCCATGTAGTTGGAAAAAGGCTTAGATGAGTTGAGTTGACCTGAATCAATGAGAATAGTAATCGGTTGCTTCTTTAATTTTTTTTTTACTCTTATTATTTGAGGAGATGGGTTACCCGTAATAGCATGCACGAAAATTTATGGGAGTAAATTGTCTAACTGCTTCTCATAGTTTTTGTTTGACTCTATTTTAGGTATATCATCGAACCAACCATCATCAATAGAAATAGTTGCTTGGTTTTGCAATGGTGGCCTAGTTTAAATTTTTCATCATAGTTGAAGCATAATCTATTTTCCTTTCTTTTTTTGCTTTTGCTGATATTAATCTTTGACTGAAGTAGGAAGAGATATGAAATTTTCAGTAGGGATTCGAGTGATTGCTATAGGTTGGCTCACCTAGGGCTTGCATTGAGCAAGTAGTTGTTCCTCCTAAAGCTTGATGAATCCGATGGCTTCAGTTATATTGGTTGGCCGGAACATGCAACATCATACTTTATTTCTTCTTTAAGTCCATGCAACAAGCATCTTATGAAAAATTCCTTTGTCAACCCTGTAGTACGGTTAATGAGTTATTCAAAAGATTGATACCCACATACCATAGAAGTTTGACATAACTGGGTAAGTTCTCTAGTAAAATCCTCATAGATGCTTGTTGAGGTGTAAAAGAATATGAAATGAAGTGCAAAAGAATCAACCAGGGGACTTAGATGAACAAAGACTAGGGTATAGATTGTATTGGGGAACTAACTGATTACAATCTGCCATTGAAAATTCTTGATCTCTTCTCCCTTTCATATTATATCTAATTACAGAATTTTTTGTTTAGTGCCATCCCCAATTAGATACTGATGGGGGAAATTAAGTAACTATGGTAGAGACTAGTTATTAATAAGCTACTAGTTAGTACCGGTTCTTTTTATATTGTTCTATCCCTATTTTTTTACTGTCAATAGTAAAATGTCGTATATGATGTTAGCTTTTTGAATAAACAGGATCTGTTGTTAGTTCATATTTGGCCTTTTGCTTCAGACCAGTTAGACAATATTACTCATAAAAAGGTTGCTGTTAATTATTTTTGACTTCTCAAGTAATTTGCTGTGATAGTTGCAAGCTGGTCAGACAAATAGTTATGGAGAATGGGGAAATTGAAAGTGTAGATGAGAAAATGCCTTCACAAAATGGACAACAATATAGACCGGTGGTCTCCCATGATCGGGCTGTTATCCAGATGTCTTCCATGGGGTCTAGCTCTTCTACAAACATATCAGTAAAGTGAGTGCACTATCTATAGAGTTTTTAATTACATCTAGATGTTGTTAGTTTGTATATTTTGTTCGAATTTGCTAATTTGTTTTATTGTAATCATTTATTTAAGTACAATTTGGAGTTTTGCAGCTGAATTTGCTTTTATTTTTATTTATGTGAATGTTTTTTTTTCTTTATATTATTGATATTCATAAATAGTGGGTGGGACCATGGTTAAAAACTTGGGCCCTGGTAGTGGATTGGTAATGTCAAAAAAATTTAACTTGGGTGAGTCAGCTCAGGAATTCAATGAGTTGTGCCTTATTTTTTGCCTAGATGTGTAAATGAGGTTAAAAAATGCTAGAGTTATTAGTTTGCATCATACAACAAAATGATCAACTACTAATATTTGACCACCATGATTACCTCTAGAAAAACGTAAGATATTCCATAAGAAAACTAAAAAAATTGCAAAGTTTACATATATCATTCTTCATTTTCTAAATTTGGAACTTCGCAAGGATGTGGAATTGTAAATATAAAATAGAATTTTGATAAGAGCCAATGATCATTGTTCAAAAGAAGTGATATAATTAATAAGAAATGAATGGCTATCTTGAAATAAATAAGAATTGGAAGTTAAAATATATTAGGCATCATTCTTGCTGGAGCACATGGTAATGGATTGCAGTGTTGGTGTTAAGGTTTTATATAATGGTACCAAATCCTATACCTTTTTATCAGAATGGTATGATATCAGTATAGTACTGATGCCTACAGTATGTACCAAAATTAACAAATTTATGAACAATAAAAAAATATTAGCAAGCACGAGTACGGACAATGCAATATCATTGGTATGCATTGATATGAACCAGTATGGCTGGTATTACCAGTACATGGGGTTTTGGCATCCTGATCCTTGGATTGAGTATGCTGCTGGCTGTACCATCCTGTTTCAATGGTTTTCAAATCCATGGTTGGCATAGTGCACCCTTGAGATTACAAGTTGCATTGCATGTGTTTATTAAACATGGGTTTGATGACAGGTGGTGTCAGATGATCAAATGGCCTAATTAAGGACACTTAGCCTAAGCCATCTCTATTAAAAGGAGTCTTATTTCTGTCACACTTTTGCAAATACCTTAGGCATCAAGGATTCTAGGATTTGATAATGAAATTTTAATATGTTGCATATAACTTTGATCATTTAGTGCAAGTTGTGACCAGAAATATCTAGGTGAAATCAACCTACTGATTAAAAATGGCTGATCTGGATCCAAAATAACATGTGGAGGAGGTCAAAAATAATTAGAGATATTGTCTTTTTTAAATGATATGGGTCAGGGACAGCCATAATGATCAATTTGGAGTAAAATGGAAGGAAAATTCGGTTCTCTGAAAATACATACAATACAAGTAAGCATTGACCCCACATGGGTTAGAGAAAGTGATTATCTCACAGATAGCTGGGTTAGGTGTTTTAGAAGTAATACTTTCTCAGAAACTGCTTTCTGTTTTTTGCTATTATTTCCAAAATTGGGTAATAATATATTGAGCTTGATCAATGTTTTAGAGATCTAAGTGCAAGGATAAAATGAATTTATTATTTGTTGAATTCTCTGGCCATGACTTGTTTGAAGTATGTAATTGCTTGCTTGTAAGCATTCCCAGATTAGGTTGACGTGTTGTCTCAGTGCTTGTCAAGAGTAATATTGTAAGTTATGATAGATATGATAATGGAGATCAGAAGTGGACATGCATTTACGTATGATATCTGTAGGCACAGAGATGTGATGTGGTTGGCTCTTGGATTTGATACCATGAAAATGAAGAGCATGTATTTGACTGAGTTTTTAAAATGCAATCATCAGACTATTTGGTGGCAAATAAGCCATTATATACTATTACGGTCAGGCATAGGCTGTTTGTATAATCCTTTATCTTGTTTTGAACTCTGCGATGAATATGATATTATTTTCCTTTCGTCACTTTGACTTAGGCAAGGCTTGCATTCCAATTGGTTCTTTGGCTTCTGCTTTCTGCACAGCTTCCTTTAAGCTTTGCCTTCTTCCATCTTCCTCTAAATTCTTTCCATGTTATAACATTATGGGACTCTCCTTGATTGCATCAGCTTGAATTGCATGATCTATCCCCACTGTGTGACTTTGTAGGTTTTATTGCAATCTCTTCTTGTGCGGAAGGTGGCTTTAGCCAGCTATTTATTTTAGGATCAGTGTAGCATTAAATGTTCTATCTGAAACCTAACTTGGATGATTAAAGTTGAGATTAACCTGCATCATTACGTGAATCCTTTTTATCCTTCCAAGTTCCATCTCTAGATAGTCTAGATTAATTGTGGTTACATCACAACCTAAGCAAGCATTCACAAGATATAGTTCTTCCTTTTCTTTTATTTTAAATGAAAAAGAAACTTTATGCAATGTTGGTGTGTTTTTCCTAGTTGTTTATAATGTCTACCATCACCTGTTCTTTTCCTATATGCTGTGGGGATCAACCTGCATCATAACTTGATATCTTGACCATTTTTATTCTCCTGTTTTAGTTATTTTTGTGTCGTTGTTTTGATGTGGTTGCAGCATTGAGCATTTTTTAACATATTTGCTTCATAATTTATATTACTAACAGTAGTAACTTAAGTGATATAGCTGCATTTATTTTCTTGCTCTTCTTTATAGTGATTTGTGTCATCGTTATCCCCTAGATGCTGCTAGGACTATGCTAACAAAACATTTCATTCAATTTTGTGTTTATTGTAGGGAAATAAAAATGCCATCTGAGGTGGAAAATGTTGCCAGTGCGAGAGATGGGCCTTTTCATACTCACGAAGGATTGAGGCAGCCTCAAAAGGACTCAAAACTGGAACTATTTGGTTTTGATTCTCTTGTCAATATATTGGGACTCAAAAGGTATTTGGTGGTTTTCTCATATCTATTATTTTCATATAATACTTGTTCTGAATTGAAATTTTGCTTTCAGAAGCATGACGTTCTTCTTTTTCTGTGTTAAATTGTTCAAGCAATGCTCTTAAATAATCAAGTATAATTTATATATTTGATTGTAAGTTGAGTCATTTAGATTGGTGGATGTTCATTTACTTCAATATTTTAATTGATTAAGTCATTACAGTATGACAGGGGAACAGATTCCGACATCCTCTAGTCCTGGAGATGGTGAGGATGTATCCATTACAGTTGGATGCCCGAAGGTATATTGGCATACTTTATCTTCTAACTACTACTGCACATGTGCTTCGTTCAATTAAACTTGTTTTACAGGTTGCATACGGATGGTAACTTTTTAACTATTTTCTTGCATATTTCTTTATTCTTTTGCATACTTGATTTTTGTAATGCAGCAAAATTCAACCATTTATTAGAAAGCTTGAGGATTACTATAAAGCAATTAATAGTTAATCACTATATGGAATATATAATGCCTTGTTACTAGTCCTGTATAGAATTTGTGAGCTTGCTAATTCATTTGCCAAGCATGCCATATTTGCACAGTCAGGACAGTAATAAGATAACTTTCAGTTTTATGTCAGTTCTGCTATGTGGATTATGTTCAAGGGTGTATTCATGCATATGCATGATGTTGTGTGCATGTTCCCGCATTTGTACACTTATAGTATGGTTATGTATGTATGTATCTATGGATGTTTATGTGTCTATATTCAATACTGTTTAGAAGCCTCTATATTTCTGCTGTGTAACATTCATATCTTATGAAGATGGGTTTGAAGTAAAGGTAAGGTTGCTCCATTATCGCTTGTGTTCTGAGTTTAAAGTACAGAAGACAACCTAATGACTCATTTAATAGACCAATTCCTTGTCAACTTACTGTAAATACAATACTTGAATTTATTGGTTGATTTGGAAATACTTTTTGCTGGTTAGCGGGTTGCAAGATATGGTCCTTCAAAGTTCTGCCTCATGAAATATTCACATTAGTAAATATTACTTTATGATCTCATCTTGTGGCTATGATTGCCTGTTGTCTGTCTGCCTACCTTCACTATGCTCTTTTTTTTTTTTTTTTGGGGGGGGGGGGGGGGGGGGGTTTATGTTCTGCAACTTTAAGCTGTGTATGCTTGATAAATTGAACTTGATTTGTTCTGCAGGAAACTGGTCCGAAATTGGGAACCATGATGGGTGTGTTTGTGCCTTGCCTTCAGAATATACTGGGAATTATCTACTACATCCGTTTTTCATGGTATTGAACACCATAGTTTATTTTCCCAGATTAAATGTCAATGCTAGCATGCAATTTCTAGTTTTTCTTTCATATTAGAGGACTAGAGTAAGCAGCAATCTGTAATTACCCAAGATTACTCATGAGCCATCTTAATCAATTGGACTAAGAATTAGACAACTATCCTGTTAATTTAGTAATGATCTATGTGATCCTTAACAGATGAACAACACACTAACATATATGTGACCGTTAACAGATGTACATTATGCATTGATATATATATATATATATATGTTTATTTTTTTATGCTAAAAGCTATTAGTTGATTATGGTTGTTGGTGAAGAGAGGACAGAGAATATTCATCTCTGCCTATATCACATGAAATTCAGTTAATGTGTTGTGTGTGATTAGATGTCTAAGTGTTGGATCCTTTCAATATCTAAAATTTCTTTTTATGGAGCCATGCACAATGTCATACTAATGTTCATTTGTAACTGTTGGGTCAGGATACTTCAGGCTAAATTGAAGCATTTAAGTAATGCAGATCTCTGCATATTCTTTAAATTCACTTAATCAAATGAATTTTATGTTTTTCTGAACATATAACTGATTGTTGCACCTTGTTAATTCTTAAATTGTATAGTGGAATGATCTTGTAGAGAAGGTATAGAATTCGGTTAAATATTTAAGTTGTTCTTTATAACCAACCAACATAGGAGTACGCCAATCTTAATGTTAGCATGGAAAAGTAATTTGTTAATAATTGATTTCATTCTGTAATTGAGACCGTACACAGATATTAAATGTGTGAAAGGAGAGTGCAATTTCAAATTTGCTAACCATGATGGTTGCAATGAACCATTGCCTTGAAATCAAATATTCATTACCTTTTTCATCATGAGACGAAATTAGGATTAGAGCACATGATCTGATGGCAGATGCTTGGAAACTTCTCCGAAACAGACAGAAGGGAGCCATACTTCACTCTTTTCATGTTTAAACAATTTCTTCTTATATGCACAAGGGAATTTTTGTCAAATTGATGAAAACATTGCCCTTTATCCTGTTATTCTGCTCTTTTGGTCCTTCCAATGAAACAGCTTTTCAGTCACTGTAAAAGTTATTGCCAAGAATAGCTGATTTTCAACCAAATATAACTCTGGCTTATCTAGACTCACTAATGGAGTAGCAGGACTACAATGTGTTGGGAGCAAACTACCCTGACAACACTATCCTGCAAGCAAACAAATAGATTTTGGGGATAAGCACAAGATCATATGGATCCAGAGATGGGTGCACATTGGATTTCCATTAAGTTTGCTAAGTAGAGAGTCAGATACCCAGCCAAGGATCTACCACCGCATTTGTTTTTAGTTGGAGATTTGGTTAGATGATAGTCTTGGTGCCAAGCATTCAGAAAATGTGTTGTTGTACATTAAAGTCCATGATTAGTCTTTTTCTGCCTGATTAAATGGTAGCACCTTGGTGACATCATTGTGTGATTGGTTCATCAGCGGTTCTAATTTATACATGAAGACCATTTTGAAATTTTGGCAGCTCCAAGGATTACATTGTATGTGACCTGTGTATTGAGTTGGACTCAACAATATGCTTTTGCCTCCAAAAACTTGCCCATAGTATAGCTGCCCCATGTTACTTATGGCTGGAGTCAAATAAAGTTGCGATTAGCATATTGACATGAGATCTCTATGCATTGCGCTTGGTCTAGGAGTCCCAGTTTGCCATTCGCTACCTCTTCCCATTTTGTATATAGCTGGTTCCTAGGGTTAGGGAGTTACTCTAATGGACATCACCCTTTTCTTGTGAAGAAATTCAGAAGGATAAAAATAGAGGGAAATAAAGCTTGTGCAGGTGATTCCACAGAGAGTTATGAGGATCTATGCTGTTGTCATATGCATTAAGTTTTTTTGGGCTTCTTTTGGACAGGCATGCTTCACCTTTATCAGTATATACCCTAACACTTTATAGTACCATCTCTTTGATATTTTTCCTGTGGTGTTATGATGTCGAAGACCTGACTTCAACCAACAAGGAGACGGTTTAATATCAATTTTGATGAGAATTTAATGAAATACAGCTCCTCCTCCTCCTCTTCTTCTTTTTCTTTCTTCCACCTATTGTTCCTTGCTTGGGCCGCTTCTCTTTAAATGAGGCTTAAGAAGCTGCTTCTAGATGAAATGTCTGCTGCACATTGTGATTTGATCTTGTGCCAAGTTTCTTGCATGTATTAAGTAAATGCTTTTGTGATTTCATCCTGTGCCAGTTTCTTGCATGCATTATGTAAATGCTTCCAACCATGGTCTGCTATGTCGAACATATCAGTACAGCACGAGTACAGTACCAAGTTTCAATTTGGTGTGAATCGAATCAGTCCGAACCAACTCATACCAATCCGAATCATAAGTTACTGAGTGATTAAGAGTGAAAAAAGAATAGCACCTTATCTTGGTATGGGTTACGGACTATATGGTACCAATTCGTACTGTATTGAATCGGTAATGCATCAATATAGGTATCGTTACCAGTTTTGTAGACCTTGCTCTAAACCTTAAGAATACTCTATATGTCAAATGAATTTCAAAACACAGCCATAATCATTTTGTGGACATCAATCATATGTTTCCTCACACCTTAAATATGAGGAGACATCAGCTGAGCATATTTTTGTGCCTCAATTGTCTGTTGGCTTGCAATTTTTTTACCCAATTGTCTTACATCATGTTATCAATTATAGGAGACTTTATTTTAAAGTACTTGATTATATGATCCAACAATCTAACCCTCTTTAAGTATTGGGAGAAGCTTTGCATGAAGTAACAATTGGCAGATTCTTAAGCATATTATTTTTCTTTTTTTCCCTTCTTACTAATATTTCATGTCAATAGTTCCATGACTTCCATGATAATATTTATGATTACTATGGTATTTTCACTGATCTTTCTAGTTTTTCTCATTATATGTCCCACATGCAATCTTCTAGTCAAGCTGCACTTTTGGTGCTATTTATTTACATCATCATGCTGTACACTTATCATATTTTAGAATGCATGGTGCTTGATATTAATTGCAATATTCTTTTTGCAGGATTGTGGGTATGGCCGGCATTGGAGAAGCACTTGTGTTGGTTGCATTTTGTGGCTGTTGCACATTTCTAACTGGAATATCACTCAGTGCAATTGCTACAAATGGGGCAATGAAGGTAAACTGGATTGCCTTTAAGGAATTATGAATTCATCAAATGGACTAGACAACGCTTCATAATTATCATTATATATCATCTTTCTCAATCTCTTGTTTAGAGTTATGGGATTCTCAGGCATGGCTGAATCTAAGTATATACCTGATTTTTGATATTTGAAGTTTATAATATATCTAGGAATGAGCATAGTATATGCTGCGTGCAACTGTCAGTTGACAGAAAGCTATAATATACTCCTTACGTATATGTTTACAATGTACTCCAAGGACTTTTTAATGTAATGATAGATAATCTACTTCACCGATCTTGTTATTAACAATAAAGCCATGCTGATCAGATCACTAAGAGCTGATTTAAATTGAAAACTGACAAAACTGTCCTGCCTCATATAAGTTGAAACACATCAATCTGCAAATGCTATGAAACTGAATCTAACATCATCATTTTGGGTTTCCATTAAACTAGGTGTTAAATAGATACTGCTTATTGCTATTTCTAGAGGTTCATTACTTCCTATCTTTGGTTTATTCAATTTGTAAGCAATGATAGACATTCTGTATAGTTTAAAGTTCCATTGTTTGTGAGATGAGTTCAGTAGTGAATTTGCTTACTGAGTTCTACTTGATCTTAATTTTTGTCATGAACTTTCAGGGTGGGGGACCATATTATCTCATTGGTCGAGCTCTTGGTCCAGAAGTTGGAGTTAGTATTGGTTTGTGCTTTTTCCTTGGCACTGCAGTTGCTGGAGCTATGTGAGTTTGCAATGGATTCTTTATGTATCCTGAAAGCAGTTGTGCATTTTGTCTTCTCTCTTCATATTTTCTTTTTGTGCATTTAAATCAGTTGGGAAGTCATTTTTAGAGTTGAAACAACATGCAATATAGTTTATCTGTATCACTTATCTAGAAAGGAAGGTTTTAAATCCCATGAAAAGGGACTGTCTCAGTTTTTCCATTTAATGAGATGCGCCACCATCCCACCCCATACCAAAACTTGGGATAGGGGGTGTCCCGAGATGTATTGATTGAGACGATGGTAGGATAGTCCCATATCAATACTTGGGATAACAACATGCCACGATGCCCCATGGGATGTCTTGTTGGGACCTAAAACCATTCTAGAAGGTTTATGCTTTATTCCATGTGTTTACCAGTGTAATTCATCATATGAACTCAACTTCAAAAATTTCATACCTAATTGTAAGTACTACGCAGACATTTTCCTCAATAATGCTCACTCCACCATTGCTGGATTTATTTTTGGTGACAAAAAGGAAATAAGAACATCGAACTATTATTTGTTTAAATAAGAAAATTGACCTCAATTACCTCAATATGATGTTTGTTTGGAAATGTGCATATGTTTCTCTGTTTATATTCAAGCACTTTGATATCTCAGGTCACTATGATAACTTGCACATTCACAACAATACTTTGACTACAATTAGAGCAATAGCCTACATGCACATTGATTGCCTTTCACATCAAAACAGTTTAGAATGGTGAACCATACATGACTTAGTTTGTGTTGGTGATCAACACATTCCAATTGCTTGCTCATGGTCAGAAATCAGACAAGTACATAGCATAGATATTAATATGCCTTGTACCAATTCACTTTCACATTCCTTATTTGCATCACTAAAACCAGGAGTTTAGAAGAAGTATGTCTGAATTTACTTATATTAATTAGTTAAATATCTGTCATATGTTGTCAAATATTTTCATATTTTGGTTAATTATTTCGATCATTAAAGCATGACTTAATATCAAAATAAAAGTCTCAAACTTCTAGGTTTGAAATTAAAATATTAAATCTTCTACTTTGTAGACCTGAATCTTGGGGCATACCCACAAGAAAAAAAAATATATGGACATGAATTTGAAGTTTCTTGTTCTAATGGTAAGAACACAAGGATTTAGTGCCATGTAAGGTATTAAGTTCCCTTTTCCCTTATATTTTGTATCCCTATTTTTTCGTCACTTTTGTGGCTTCTTTATAAACCGTAGAAGGTGTAGAGTGTGGACTAAGAATCCCATCTTCTCTCTCTGATTTCTTATTTGAATCCCATCTTCTTTCTCTTAGTTTCCTATTTGTTGTCTCATTTTTGATGACAATGTTTATCTTGTTTGGCGCTCCCTATCGTGGAATAGAGGTAGTCTAAATATCTTGAGGTAGTTTAGTTTTTTTCCCTTTCTAACACACTAATTTAGCATTCACCCAAGCATATTATCATGATTAATTAGCCATCATATTTCTGAGAACATCGATCATTTTTCCATTCCTCATCATGAGAAAATTTTCAAGCTGGTCCAGACTGTACGAAGACACCAAGTGTACAAATGCAACCTAACTACTTATATCTTTTGACAACATCTTCTGAATCATCCACATTAGCAATCTATCCTTCTCCCACAGAGGGAAGTTGTAAACTGCAATGTCTTGTCATTATTATAGACCTCTTTGATATTAATTTTCTCAGTAATTGATACAACTGAAATTTCTTGATACATTTACTTTTCATCAAACACTGTGCCAATATCTTTCCTTTTTACTTAATATCATCTTTATGGTGTTGTTTTAGGTATGTACTTGGAGCAGTAGAAACCTTCTAGATGCTCTGCCAAGTGCTGGTTTTTTTAGAGGTAAGCTATTAAGAAGATTGTGGCAACTGCAATTTCTTATACTTTTGTATAAAGTGTGGTGGACCTTGACTTATACTGTCTAAAGTTGAAAGAACGAGGACATGTCACATCAATCTAGTATGATTAGATAAAACATTTTGGATTGATTTCAGAAAACCACACTGTAGTGCTAGGGCCTAAGCAGGCAGGATATTCACAAGATAAAGTTAGCCTGTTTCATGAAAGGCAAAAGTGCCAATTTTGATCCTTTGTCTCCATTGATTCATTGTTAGAAAGTGTCCATGACAATCTTCCTTACATTTGTTTGCGGATAAGAAAATAGCAGTGTGGAAAATGGTTAAACCTATCAATTTCCTTGTTTTGTAATAAAAAATGCAACCCATCCTACAATTATTCATTATATTTTATTGCTATTGTTTTTGACTCTTCTACCATTCTGTACTTGTAAGAAAACTAGGCTCAGTGAGGGGGGTTGGCATTGCCATCAAATTTTGTATGAGAAAGTTTTTCAAAGAAAAAATAGCAAAATTTATAAAAAAAATGATTATGAATATGTATAAGGTCATGAAATTTTCTTTGTTTTGTCTAAAAGATTAATTAAAGAACATTACAATGAGTTTTATTTATTTTTGTATCTTTAATTTTGAACCTAATTGGCTTCCTTTTCTGGATGGAGGATAGATTTAAAAGGCTTAGTGATGAAGTAGCAATCGATGGACGGCAAATTCTGGGGTCATAAAATTAAGCTTCCTTTTCTTCTAACAGGCAGTTTAACATATTATTACAGAATATTTTTTCCGACAAGTCTGCTTCTTTATGACTGTTTGGAAACATTTATGACTGGTTTGGAAACCTACCTGAACTGTTTTTTTGGTAAAAGCACTCTTGATGGACCATCCATTATTTGTTCACTTCAGATCTGACCATTAAATAGTTGTGATCAAGGTTTTAAGTTCTGGCTGGATAAGGGGGCATTCTAGCCATTCCATCCATTCCTGTGGGAAAACAGGGACTAGGACAGGACTTTGAAATCAATCCTTGTAGGGACGGAAGAAGAAAGAAGGGATGGAAAGAATAAGAAACTGAAAATAGGAAAGGAAGGAAAGAAGAAGAAAAAGAAAGAAAGAAAGAAAGAGAGGGAGAAGAAAAGGAAAGGAAGGAAAAAAATAAAATAAGAAAAAGTAAAAAAGAAAGGCTATTGGGATGGTCGTTGCTGGGATGAGGCAAAATAATAAAGAATCCCATTCTATAGAGAAATCAGGACACCCCATTCTACAGGATTTAAAGACTGTTAGGATATTAAAATCGGTTGTTTTATGATATCTTCATGAAATTGTGTTTTTAATTTTTACTAGTAATTCAAGTCTTAGGAGTTGTCTTGTTCGTCCTGTCCTATCCCATCCCAAAGAGATTTCAAAACTAGTCTCGGTCATTTTGTCCTATCTTGTCTTAGCCATAATATGTCATAGTATCAATTTTAAATAGATTTAAGTTATCATAAAAATATAATTTTTGAAGTTTAAATATATTTTAAAATTAAATAAAATACTAAAGCTTTACAATTTTTTTAAAAGAAGAAAAGCATACTAAGTAGAGGCTGGGATGCCTGATCTGCTTGGGGATCGGGACTGGACAAGATGCGGTAAAAACCGGGATGCCTCCGTCCCACAATATTTAGAACCTTGGTTTTTACTGCTATTTTTAGTGTGGTGTGTTACTGTCATGGAATTTGGTTATTTGATATGCTTTGTGATACTTTATGCATGAATGGGACACGATTAGACTTAGAATAATGATTTCTAGTCCAAATCATAAGTTTATTCATGCTGGAATTTATGGACATGTCTCATTCCTGTTAATAAAAATCATCTTAGCATCATCCAAGGTCTCTGAAGATCTTAGTTTATGAGTCCTATGAACTAGGGCTACATAACTAAAGCATTTGCTTTGTTTATTCTAATAGGCATCTGTTAAACAGGGAAAAAAAGGGTAAATCGGGTGATCTTGATTGTATTCTATGGCTGTCTGGTTTTATTAGGATGGCACTAACACTGGGTTTAACTCACTGCTGATATGTCCATATCTACATATTGCATGGCATGTCTCCATGTGGGCATGATAGAATGATACTTATTGGTATATCATATGTGGCTTTGTCTACGGCTGTGCTGGTTGTCTATCGATGATGCTAACCCCTGGGCCCTTCACTTCTGACCAGCATAGCTTGGGATGCTTCCATACTGTGTTTTCCTGTGACCAGCATGACATGTGATACTTAAAATCTCTAGATCCTTAATGCAGCTTTTGATATGTGGTTCGTTGACATCCAAATTGTGTGACTGAAAGCTCATCTTGATTCTGTTTTTGTGCCGTAGTTAATGTTGCAAACACCAATATAGTGATGTGTTTAGGTATAATCTAGTCATTTTTTTTTTCATATAATGAATTATGCTTTTTTCTGTTTACTAGTAAAATATGTACGTGCATATGCATACTAAATTTGAAATAGTAGCCAATCATAATGGTAAAGGCTTGCAAACTGTCAAAATAAATTAATCATTCGATAAATTAGTAATGACTAAGATAGTAAAAATAAATTTGAAGCAACTAGATATATTAGAAATTGGTCATAAAATTTTAACCTCTTGCAATATTTTTGGACCTACCCTTGCAAATACAATGGTAATTATCAAGCGTGACATTGCTTTTCTTGATAGAAAAGACATTTTTTCTGGAAAATTTATAGCAAGTATTGCAATAATAGAACCCACATGAAAAGTTCCTACTGTAAAATTAAATGAACACCTAAATAAACCATATTAGGAATGAACAGCCAAATGCTTAAGAAGTGGATCACCCTATATACTGAAATTCTATCTGCAGAGCAGAAATTAGTGATGGGATTTTTGCAGCTATGTGGTTGTAGTGTTGCTCATTTGTCTACTAGTTAGCCACGATGCTAAGAAAATTGATTCCACAAGTACTTTATTTATTTTTATACACAATTCTTTTTAGAATTGACTATTACATAATGACAATGTCTTTATCAAGCTTTTCAATTATATGAGCACAAATCTAATCCCATTGAAATATCATGAGAATGCTTACCTTGCAGCTGGTGCCCTTTTATAACTGATTATCCAATCGTCCATTATAAATTTGAAAGCTCAACAAGGTGGGCTATATATCATATAAACACACAAACAAATTACTGTTGTTCCTCTTTGGTAACACTAATTAGGTAACCAAGTTCAGCCTACCAATCATGACATCTATGATTTGGTGATTAGCTGTTTAATTTGTCTTCGCACTGTATGCCCAACCAAGTTGGAAAACCCAACATGCTATGCTTGGAATCATTTGATATTGGGCAGTTGGTGTCTGTGCGGCAAAAGAATTCTTGGATAGAATTGTGTTGGAGTTGGTATCCCATGGCATGATCAAACATCATGTTGGCGGTGGAAGTGTCCCAGTTAGGACAGACCCTGTAATTTGATCATGGCATTTGGACTTGATTGCCTGTGAGAAAGGGAGAGTAGGATAAAAAATATTTGAAAAGAGGCCACAAAGAGAGTCCAGTTGAAGTTAATATGGGGGAGCTGAACTCATTAGGGGGTTATGCATACACTTAATAAGTTTTAGTTTTATATAAGACCTAGTTTAGAATTTGAACGGCTAGGATAGTTTTAACTAAATCCAAGAGTTCAGAAGATTTATTTATATACTTTTATATAGTTTAAGATATGATAAAATGAAGATATATTAA